>NWSH02000537.1:5566381-5592955 GCA_002382865.2 Heliothis virescens
TGTTGGCAAATGTATGGTAAAAGCATTGAAACATAAAACCTTTGAATAACATCAACAACAAATGTTGCCTTTAAAACACTGGACACAACCACAATGCCGGAATATTTGCATTCATTTTAGTGTTTCAATACGAGAATACGTCAAAAAGCATATTGGGTACAAAAGTTTTCAAAACGAATGAAATATATCTTTTAACCTAATTACAAAATCTAGGTCTTGGTAAATTAATGCAAGCGTTTATTTTTTTATTCATGTTTCTTCCATCAAAATTTTTGGAGAAAGATAAACAGTCGTGAAAAGCCCTTGAATGAATATTTCCGAAACAAAAATAATGGTTTTCAGGGTTCCGTACCCAAAGGATAAAACGGGACCCTATTACTAAGACTTCGTTGTCTGTCTATCTGTCTCCGGGCTGTATCTCATAATCCGTGATAGCTAGAAAGCTGAAATCTTCATAAGTGATGTATTCCGTTGCCGCTGCAAGAACAAATACTAAAAATTAAAAAAATATATTAACGGGTCCCCATACAATAAGCGCGTGAAACCGCAAATGATAACTTAGTTATTCATGTATTTGTATGAAAAATAAGTTAGTTTTTGCTGCCCGAAAAATATATTTTGGCTAGTTGTAGGTAATAGAAAAGTTCGTTTTTCGTAGATAATGGTACGGAACCCTTCTTGAGCGAATCCAACTCGCACATGGCCGGTTTTTAATAATGTTAAGACACCATGCAGATCTATTTCGCCAACAAAAATACTTGATCACCATTAAAGTACCGCTTGAACATCCTAACAAGAGAATGTCGACTAAGCCCCACTTTATTTCTCATAACTTCCAAAATACCATTTAAAATGGTACATGGTTCGTCGGATTTAAAAATGTCAAATGTCGTGTTTCATTCTTGACATTAATTGTGAGCTTAAGTATTTGATACTTTTCAAAGAGAATTTAAGCGGCCCCAGCTTGTGTAGTTTTAGTATATTCGGTCAATTGTTTCTAGTACAAAAGTCAAGATGTATGGCCAACGGGGCGCTCAAAATTGTAGTTGGCTAGAAGATCCGGAATCGGAGGAAGAAGAACCATTAGACCCTGAAGACATAGACGTGAATCGTGCTGATGATGTTCAAAGCGACGATCCTGTCATAGAAAGCCTTCACGACGATGATACTGATGTCCCAGAAGGAAAAATAGACGCTCTAAAAAAGCATGTGCTTTGTGCAAAAAATTACTCTGCTCTGAACATGTTATGTATATGTGCCATACGTGTTACGATAGTAATATTAATTAAGATAATATGGAAGAATAAAAAATCCAATATTTTGTTTTTATTTTCCTTTTTTTAGTTTATTTTTGTTAATTAGCCCAAAGTTAAGGCCAAAGTTGATTCGTTATTTTCTTTAAGCATAAGACTGCATTTTTTGTTAATTAATGATAACTAAACTCATTATATAGTAAACTAAATGTCCTTTATTTATTTTGATGCTATTAAATGTACACTATTTACCAACAATTGATTAAAAAACCTTATTTGAAATTATGGGAGCATTTTGCTCGCGCGCGCCTCCTCGTGTATTTTTTTAGAGCGCGCCTTCTCACGGGTTAATGTTGGCAAAATGTATGGTAAAAGCATTGAAACATAAAACCTTTGAATAACATCAACAACAAATGTTGCCTTTAAAACACTGGACACAACCACAATGCCGGAATATTTGCATTCATTTTAGTGTTTCAATACGAGAATACGTCAAAAAGCATATTGCGTACAAAAGTTTTCAAAACGAATGAAATATATCTTTTAACCTAATTACAAAATCTAGGTCTTGGTAAATTAATGCAAGCGTTTATTTTTTTATTCATGTTTCTTCCATCAAATATTTTTTGGAGAAAGATAAACAGTCGTGAAAAGCCCTTGAATGAATATTTCCGAAACAAAAATAATGGTTTTCAGGGTTCCGTACCCAAAGGATAAAACGGGACCCTATTACTAAGACTTCGTTGTCTGTCTATCTGTCTCCGGGCTGTATCTCATAATCCGTGATAGCTAGAAAGCTGAAATCTTCATAAGTGATGTATTTCCGTTGCCGCTGCAAGAACAAATACTAAAAATTAAAAAAATATATTAACGGGGTCCCCATACAATAAGCGCGTGAAACCGCAAATGATAACTTAGTTATTCATGTATTTGTATGAAAAATAAAGTTAGTTTTTGCTGCCCGAAAAATATATTTTGGCTAGTTGTAGGTAATAGAAAAGTTCGTTTTTCGTAGATAATGGTACGGAACCCTTCTTGAGCGAATCCAACTCGCACATGGCCGGTTTTTAATAATGTTAAGACACCATGCAGATCTATTTCGCAACAAAAATACTTGATCACCATTAAAGTACCGCTTGAACATCCTAACAAGAGAATGTCGACTAAGCCCCACTTTATTTCTCAATAACTTCCAAAATACCATTTAAAATGGTACATGGTTCGTCGGATTTAAAAATGTCAAATGTCGTGTTTCATTCTTGACATTAATTGTGAGCTTAAGTATTTGATACTTTTCAAAGAGAATTTAAGCGGCCGCTTTGTAGGCTACTAGACTTTCAATGGCTAATTTTAGTAGCGCTAATAGCCCCATGTTATATGATACGACAGAGAATGGGTGACAGGAATTTTTAGAGGCTTAAAAATCTTCTTGATTTCTTTTTGTATTGAAACGTATTTTAGAAGTACGTCTAGTAGCTATTTTTAATAATAGATAGTTCCTTTTCGTTTTTATGACTGAAAATTCCCTGTGTTTGTTACATTGAAATATCCAGAGCGTTATCTTGGTTCGCTTTTTGAAAATAATAAAAACAAATGAATATCTCATCCCGCCATTTCAATAAATTCCTCACTTCATAAACTATCTGATCAAAAAGTTTTTATTGTGAAAATAAAACAAAATTGCCTTTATTACTTTACTATTCCGAACGTGTAGGAATTTCGTTAAGTTCGGCATAAAAAGCGGAATCCAATTTACCTCGCGGGTAGATAGAAATCTGTTATTTTTTCCTATGAATTTATTAGATGTTATTTATTTGATTTTTTGGGGTTCGAATATACCACACGTGCAAAGAGGTCAGATAGAAAGTTATATTAATAAAATAGAACTTATGTACATTATTTACTTTCCACCAACGACACCGAAATCTCGTTTCTATCTAATCTTAATAAATGTAAAACTATAGCCCAACGTGAATTAAATGGAAATCGAAAAGAGTTTTTTTATACTACAAATATGTTAAAAATACATTTTAATATTTTAGTGATCTATTTCCTTTAACAAATACTTTGAAAATACGTACTCACTAAACGATGAAATTAATGACTTTTAAAGAAAATTAACAAAATTAAACGCAAAATTCTTAATTCTAATTGAGGTCAAAAAGCTAGTAACACAGTGTATTGCAAGTAGCATTTGGGCATAAAATCCTTCAGAGTGGCTTCGGAAAAACGACTTAGAATTTACATTTGTGGTTTCCCTTATTTGAGAGCCAGCCTGCATGAAATGTAACGACCGTTAAAAGCATTATGTAAATGAACCAAACTCTACATTGGGTGATTAGATTCGAACAAAGTGTGTCTATTATTTCAAATGCGAATGTACCGGTTTGGGTAATTGTGTGTTTACTTATATAAGCTTGTAGTATGTTTGTGAAATTAACTCGTCTTTAAAAGTAGGAACTACTTGTTAAATTACATAATACTGGTAATAGTATGTAATATTGTACGTGTCTTTTCAATAACCAACTCTAAACTAAACAGCGATTACAAACAAAACCCCTCAATTTGCCAATAAACAAAATGGCAAATCAAACTGTACATTTAAACAATCAAACGCAATCACATTTCTGTAATTAACAAAATGATTTCACAATTTAATTACGTGTACAAAACAGAAGGTTTGGGCTCCAAATTTTATGGGTCTTTGTCAATGCTTCGCCCGCTCAATACCCTGAGGGGTAAATGACGAAATTAATTTCGGGTATTAATCAAAATAAATATGACCTGGCTCTGGCTTCAAACGAACCTTATCACTTCCCGTGTCGGCATTTTCACTTTCCGTGTTGGATATTCATGTATATTTTATTTACATTTTTGTACAAAATTATTACACTTTAAAAAGTGGTGTAAAATATTAAGAGTCCGAAATAATATGGAATTCCACGTGTGCTGACGATATCTTAATAAATGTAATTTAAGTTCGCTGTGTAGTAAAAATACTGTTGATAAAAATCCTATACCTAATTTTATCTAATCTTGTTCAAGATAACGATCGCAATTTTTAAAGAAGTATAAAAATATAAAATCTCAAATACACAAGAGCTGAAATTTTCTTAATCTTGTTTGTGTAAGACTCCATATTGTTTCAAATATAATAGGAGCATTATGAAATTGGGGTTAATCTACCGTTTTCGTGTGCGAACGATTTAGCTGCCGTTTTGTGAAAACAATGGGCCAAGATGGCTCTCATATCTTAACCGGAGCCAAATAACATATTACAACTTCAAGCGTCAGTTGTTTTACTCGTAAGGGTGATTACTTAGTATATAATTTTGGTGCTGGCTAGCTTTGATTTAAACCAACAATAGACTGACTCATGACATGAAATAAGTAGGTACTGCTACCTATATTTAACAGGGTTAGGTGACCTTATGCATTATGTGGTAAAACTTTTAAACATTGACTTCTTATTTTAATATTTTCTCTTTGAACAGATTACTCAATAGTTACTGCATAACTCATGCCCACAACCATGTTGACAAATAAGTCATTTAGCATAAATAATTACATGTAATGTGAGTTTTTTGTTTTAAAGTTTTCACTATATTGAGTGTGGATTCAAAATCGTGTGAATGTCGTTATAGCTACGAAAAGATAAATACTGATAAAGAAATATAAACGCACAGGATATGAAAAACGGATAATGAATCAATGACGAGGATACGTGAATTATGAAGATAAACCACTCTTGATAAAGCTGATTTACCATAAATTACTCATTGATATTCCTAACAGATTTTCTTCTGAAATTAATTGTAATACGAGTAGGTATGAGCTATTTAATTGTCATTCTACGATAATTTACATTTCACCTCCAATATTACCGCTGTCGTATATATTTACTCCTCAAACTAAACCAAAGGTTTCCATAATCACAAGGAAAATGATCGAGAAAAATAAAGGAATATCAAAAGAATTACACGATTTCTCATACATATATTCTAACCATAAGTCGATCTGTGAAACAAATAAAACGCCGTCACATCAAACTTCTTCGGTTGTGAGAGCACAAAGACAAAGTTTTCCGCATAATCATAGTTATTCGGAGGCCCATGTAATTGTTCCTGTGACCCTCGCTTCTGCGTTCGAATAGAATAATCTATGGCACCAAATACTGGTATGAAAATGACAGACAGAATGTCACAGGCTCACACTTCTCTAAAGCAGCAAAAAGCGGAAAAGTTTTTAAAGAACCAAAATTTTGTTCGCACGGCTTTGGTGGAGTCTGGGCCTTACGTACAGACGACACAACAAGTTACCGCAATCTGTCAAATTTCTGCAACAGATTTTCAACCTTATCCCAATATTGGAAGGTTGATGTTCGATTTATAAAATTTGACAGATTCGAGTACCGTAACCTGCTGTCTTTACCTAAGCATGGCCAAAAATACTCCTCCACCTTCTAAGTCAAACGATGAATGCGAAATCGGATATCGGTCTTTTAATTAAAACCTTTTTGAGAAATACAAAGTTTTGTAATTTAATACGCGAAGGGTTAAAAAAGGAGTAAGTTGTCATCGAAATATTTTACAAAGTTTTGAGTTTTATGACCTTTTTATCCAAATCGTGGATGTACTGAAAATATTACGACAGTTATCATCTTTTTGAAGGAAAAATAATTAAAAATTACATATTTGATATTTTAGTATGTCATGTGTATAAAATTATAGTATCATATTTTATGACAGGAATTCGTAGAATATTCTGGACATTCATATTATTTCATTAACACTTTATTATTTTCATTTTAAATGGATAGTTTATCATTTTATGTGCGAGTTTATTATTGAAATTCCAAATAAATAATAATCGTTTAATGTAGCTGCAGGAAAAACATTGTAGGAAGGTTTCAGGAACCTTTCACACCTGTCATTAACCAATTGTTTTTCACTAGGTATTGTTGTAAAACATTTAATTCTACAATTCTTATTAAACATCCCACGAACATATTACACATTTAATTGTTGACTCATGCCATTTCTGACTAGTCTGTGGACTATAACTACAGATGTACAGACGACAGCGGGTCAACGTATACGAATCTGTCAAATTTTACCAATCGAATAATAACCTTCCAGTATTGTGATAAGGTTGAAAATCTATTGCAGAAATTTTACAGATTGTGTTAACTTGATGTGCTGTTGTTTGTACTATAATGTACAGAGTGAAAAACAATGTTTGAAAATGGAATGAAAATCACTTCTTTTTCAGAACTGTACATCAAGTGAATTAACCAAATAAATCTTTTTTATGTTCCACTTCAAAAATTGTTTTCCCGGAAACAAATACCCGCGTGAGTGATGTATTATTCCACTACTTTTACGTAACACACAGAAATAAATTCATGATTTATATTCATAAGCACGTTGAATATTAACCGTAGGTCGCCATACCTTTTTTTGTCGTTCCAACCCTTTTGAATTGTTTCCCTGATATCGGTAAATAATAGCAACATTATACCTTTGTGTTCAATTTTGATCTCCAATTTATGTTCAGTGTTCGAATGGAAGTACCCAGTTTGTCGGTCTGTTTGTATACGGAATGTATACGTTTTGTTAATAAATGTTTGTTTGTTCTTCCTGGGCCGGTTGCGGTAGTTTTTGAAATGTTATTACAACAAAATATCATATTAGAATAACTACGATAAGTTTGAAAATTAACTTTGTTCTTTATAAGGAAAATCGAATATGAAAAATTAAGGTATCGATACCGACCGATACGGTGCGGTGTTCGAAATGATCGTTTCGAACTAGGTACTTAATTTCGGACACAATCTAACGCCAACTCTTGCGGTTGACTAGTCCAGGTTTTACGAGCTAACAAAGTACCTTAGGATCCTTTAACATGACAGTAGTTTAATGTCTTTTGGCTTTTAAGAAGCCTAAGAACTTTATTTTGGAACGCGGTTACCTACCACTTTTTATTAGGAGCCGTCCCACGACATTATGTATCTTTATCTATTTTTGGAAAACTAACGATGAATTGTTTGATATGGTGTGATGTTATTAGAATACTATTTATAAGTGACAAAAAAGATTGATCTCGTGCTGTATTTGTAGTACAGACGACAACGGGTAGAACTACTCCAATCTGTAAAATTTTACCAATCGAACATTAACCTTCCAGTATTGTGATAAGGTTGAAAATCTATTGAAGAAGTTTGACAGGTAGAGGCAGGTTGGTATGCTGGAGTCTTTACAATCAGAAGTTACAACATAGGCAAAATAATAAAAACCTACGTTCATATAACAAAGATCGAACTATGTCACAAATATAAGCTACCTCACACGTAACACAAGCAACCCCAATTAAGAAAATCTTTTACCTCAACACAATGTCCGCAATGAAATACGTCCCATCGCATACCTATGAATCTTATAGTACGTACGTAAAGACAAAGTTCAGTTACTAGTGAATTAACCTTTGCAAAATTTATCAGTTTGGGGACCTTCGCATCCAATACTAATTACTTTCCTAATGGCTACGCTTTTCTTGGTCTATTTCTAGTTTGTTGGGGTTCTGTAGTAAATGGATGGAGCCTTGATTTTGATGAATTCTATTTTTATGTCGTATTGGGAAGAGACAATGGTCACTAAATTCTGTATACAAGGTAAGTAACGGCCCATCAGCAATGTTTGTTTCGTGCTCGAAAATATAAAAATATCTATACATATATCAAAATTACGATTTGAGACAAAATAATGTGGGTCTTAATAATCTTGCGTGACTTAGAGGTATGCACCTTTTTTTTAATACTTTTAATTAAATTTGTCAGGCAGTCGCTCCATGTAACACACTTGTTCTCAGCTGCATCTGGTCACACTAGATACCGACCCCAACGTTGTTGTTAGGCATATTATTACTTCTAATTTACACTTTTGAGATTTTTTGGAATTTATTACTTAGACACGCTGTATTTTCTATTCACACACATTACCGATACTACGAAACCCAACTTAACTAGCGTACTTACTCGTACAAGCGCGTCAGCGTTTTTATTTATTAACCGATCGCAAAGTAACAAAGGCTGGATAATGGATGGTTGCCATTACATAAGTGAATTAGTTAAGAGTAGTTAGTTTGAAGGACAAACTTACGAGCGCAGCTAATGAAGCAGATATATTATTTATGCTACAAAGCTGCACAGTGGGTAATCCCACTTCAAACAAGCCATTTTGTGTAACGTTACGGGCTTTAAACTCTTGCATTTATGAAGCATCATTTTTTATTTTGGAAAATTGAATGTACTTTCTTAAAAGTGTAATAAGTATCGTTTAAATAAATTTTTATTCTTTAGATAATGGAGTAAATAAACCACTAATTTCCATCACGGTTAAACGATCAGGATCGAATCCTTGAATGTTCTTTTATGATTTGTTTGAAAAGCTCGCTTAATTTGAGTAGACTTGGTTACCCAAAACTTGCACAATCGTGACAAAGGACGAAAGATCTTCTAGAAATAAAATAAACAAATGCATAACGTAAACCATACAATAAACCAACTTCAATATTAAACACAGAGGATGTCATACAAATAAATAATACACACATATCCGTATTGGAAATAAAGCAATGAGAATACCAAGTCAAAGTCCTAAACTAAACATAGATTTCAATTTCACCGCATGTGCACTAGCTCCCACAAATTCTTGTACATTTAATACTGAATGTGTACACGGATAGTTTATTGCACCAGATGGCTCCACCCACTACTGTAACCCACTAGAAATCGTATACCCTTGGAATTTATTACAAACGTGTGTTTTTTACCGCTTAAAGAAGAACTCGTGGCTAAGTCAAAGCGGCGCAAATCGATCGATCATAAAGTTAAGCAACGTTTGGCGCGATCGGTCCGTGGATAGGTGACCATATTGTCATAACGCGTTCTCCCGTGTTTCGGAAGGCACGATAAACTGATGGATCCCGGCTGTCACTTGACCATCTTTGGCAGTCGTTAAGGGAAGTCAGAAGCCAGAGAGTCTGAAAACCAGTCTTACTAATGCGTATCGGATTGCCCGGGTAACTGGGTTGTTGAGGACAGACAGGCAGTCGCTCCATGTAAAACTCTGGTTCTCTGCCGCATCCTGTAAGACTGGAAGCAACCCCAAGATAGTTAGGAAAAAGGTTAGTCAGATGATATGTGTTTTTTACCGCTTCTAGTAAGCTAACTTATCTTGACGTCTCCCTTGTGAGTTGGCGGAGATTGCCAATCCCTGTTGGTCGAAATGTATAATTCTGTTGTGTTAATTAGATTAGATTAGTTAGTAGTTGCTGATGTTTTGAACAGATTGTATGCTTGGTTTGGATAGACATAATATTAATTAAAAGTTTGATTATTCAATATATTTACAACACTCTAGAAAAAAACTTAAACTAAGAAAAACATCAAAAAGTATGTTTCGATCCCGCAGACAAACCATGTAAACGGTTTTGTGGGATATAGATTTAAGATACATTAAAAAAATTGTTTATAATCATTAAATAAATAAATCACTTATTCACGTAGATCTATTTAGCATAACAGTTCTGTAAATTAAACTAGGTACCGATGGTAGTTCTATAAATACTCTATTTACATAATATGAATAAACTAAATAAGTTCTGTCACCATAAAACATATTCCTCACTTCTTGCTTACTGTGCCCTTCAGGGTCCATAATTGTTACAACTTTTATATATTTCCACCTTATTTAGGTACATTATAGAATTCTATAAACAATATGAATATGAATAAATATTATCATCCAATTTACATAAAAAAATCACGACCCAAAAATTGACATAAAAATCTCAGCACGATAAAAATGGCAAAGCTTAAATTACAAGTTTCAACATTTCTTCTATAATTATTGTGCGGCATCGGTGAAATGCTTGCATTCAAAGTACGCCATCAGCCACTTTACTAGGGACATTTAAAAGTGGAATAAGTATCATTCAAATAATTGTTTGTATTTAAAAATATATGAGACATTATCTTCCAATTTACATCAAAAAATCTCAGCACGATAAAAATATAGCAAAGCTTAGATTACAAGTCTCGCCGTTTCTCCTATAAATTCTCCTTACATACCTATAAAGAGTTCATTTTCAATATATAGTCATTGAAACGCTTGCATTTAAAGTACGCCATTTTTTATTGAGGAAATTAGCGACTGATGCTCAGGGCATTTAAAAGTGGAATAAGTATCATTCAAATAATTGTTTGTATTTAAAAATAAATGAGACATTCAATTTACTTCTCTTCCAATTTACATAAAAAAATCTCAGCACGATAAAAATATAGCAAAGCTAAGATTACAAGTCTCGCCGGGTCTCCTATAAATATTGTACGGCAGCTCCGTAAACAGATGTCCCTACCCATAAAGAGTTAATTATCATCTAAGAATATCGTCCCTTGCCGTCGGCACGAGAATAGATCCCTTGGGAACTCGCCTCTTCTTACTTTTATTCTGTTACCAAGTTACATTGAAACTTGATATATTAGAAACTGGTGGTAAAATATAGCTGTGACTTGAATTATTACGAGTTATGTTTTAGTTAACGAGTGATACCTGTAAGTGGGAGGGTGTCACTCTAGTTATTAGTCACAATTTTAGTAATCATGTTTGAATATTAGTTGATGGACCCAAAAATGGTTAATAAACTGGTTTAGATAATTCAGTAATTGGCAAATTAACATTAATTATTCATTTTGTGAATTATATACTACATACATTACAGACATTAACAGATTTCAACAGAATTAGCAATGGGGATAAATACGTGGAGAGTCAGATTATACAAATATACCTTTTACGGTTTCCAACTAAAATAAATTAGTTAAAAACAACAGGTTCCGTTGTTATTTTTATTGGAAATCCATTCTATAAGAATATTTTTTTAATTAACCTAAAATTCATTAATGTTACACCTTTTGTTAAAACTTCTAAGACGACGTTAGATAAAAGTAGAAAATTATACTCAGTAATCTATGTATAGGTCCTACCTATTAACTGCTGAATTCAATAATCGATCTATCTATCGATTTGGTTACTGGGGATAGGTATTTGACATTACTTGTATAGAGCAAGGATCAAAATTCTATCTCTAGTAAGCAAATCAACATATAGATAGGTTATTGGGGAACAGCCGTAAATTGGTAACACGTCAATATTATTACAATAAGTACTATTTCCTTTCATCTTCTATTGACTACAAACATATGCTGCATATTACTTTCTCATGAAATAAACGGGTAACATTAACTGCTTATACCAACCATACCAACTATACTTCATTTTCGTGCACGAATGAGTGACAAATGTCACACAAAATATTATAGTATTCGTCGTTATCATTTATCATTCGTCGGAGAAATAATGTGACATTCGTGTTATAATGTCTCGTTGATGCAGTTGAGTGAGATATTTAGTCTCATCTGCCTAGCCTTTTCCCAACTATTTTGGGGTCGGCTTTGAATCGTCGGATGCAGCTGAGAACCAGTGTTTTACATTGAGCGACTACCTGTCTGACCTCCACAACCCAGTTACCCGGGCAACCCGATACCCATTGGCAAGACTGGTTGTCAGACTTTTGACTACCCGTAACGACCGACCAGTTTATCGTGCCATCTGAAACACGGAAGAACTCGTTATGACAAGACGGTCACCCATCGACGGACCGACCGCGCCACCCATTGCTTAACTTTATGATCGATCGATCCGCGCGGTATTGACTTAGCCACGAGCTCTTCCTTTAGCCACGAGCTATTCACTTAAACTTATATACGTGCTATTATTGTTAAATTATTATACATATTATCTTTGTGAATTACAACAGCATCCTCACGTTCCTAACAATTACATTAATGTGGCCTTTCAATACCATAGAAATTGATTAATTTACACAAATGCCTGGGCAATTTAGTTTTTTGTCATACAGTAGATTTTTTTTAAGAATCTTTTATTTTATTAGATTGCTACTCAGAATCTTCATTAAATATTGTAATAAATGCCTAAAACGTCGCAAAAACTTAGCAAATATTCTTTAATCTATCTTTTGATTAGTCAGAGAACTAAGTTTTCTCGGCAAATATTTACTAACTAAACGCTAATTTTAATTAGATCAAACTAGTTTCAGTTATTGTTACTAAAAGTTTGAGATCTTCCATAATCTTAATTAACGAACTTAATTATGTTGCCGAAGTACTTAATAAAGTACTTTATTAATTTAAGTTATGCTTTAATTATGAAGTGGAATATGGGTGCGATTCTAAGAACGTAAGGATTTTCGAATTTTGGTTACAAGTAGTTTGTAACCGACTGATAACTTAAAATTGTAAGCTAAAATTCATAATCTAATTAAAGTATTTCGGTACACCAAACTATTTAATTTAGTTAAAATTTGTTCTTAAATTATTCAGTTGTCTAATTAACTAACTATGCAGAATTTGTCTTCGCAAAGTAGAAGTGCTTAAACTTTTACAAAGGCTCGTTACAAAACCAGATCTTAACTCAAGCAAGATCTACTAGAAATTAAAGAGTTACTCAAAATCTGTGCTAAATACTGTTCTACTTCGATAACTTATCTATCTGTCGATTTGATTACGCGAGATAGCAACATTACATTTGTTTGGAGCTAAAGTCAAAAAATCAATCTCTAGAAGAAGTCAGGTTATTGGGAACGGTTGTAAGATATAATAATGGATAAGTATTAAATGAAATTATAATAAAACACGTTATCAAAAGCATACTTCATTCCGTATTAAGGGTATAATGAAATACGTAATTAGTAAAGATATAAGCTTCCTCGAGACAAGTAGCATATCATTGAAGAAAACTCAAGGGAGTGCTTTGAGTATGTCGAGCGTACAGTCCTGCGCTCCTTTCACCTTTAATATCTTGAAGTACGTTCTCAAACGCCATTCATAAATAAAGTGAAGGAAATCTTTTTAGTTAAATCGCGAAAATGTTTTACTGAAGTTATTTGATACAAAAGTTAACATTTTGTAATATAAATAGAATGGTATTTTAAGTGGTGTTTATTTTTACTATTAGGTACGTTATGTTTTGAGAAAAATGCTTTTGACTTTTTCAAATTGTAAAATGAATTTAGAAATTAGATTTATTAAAGTTTAAGCAGTTTTTAAATTAGATCCCAAGTTCGCTATAAAAATAATTTAGGTAAATAATTATTTCACTTGGTTACGAACTTGTGTTGAGTAATAAATATTTCTAGGTAAATATGTAATAATATGTAGCAACACTGTAAAAGTAAGCTGTACCCATATTAGCGTCTTTTTAGCAAATATAATTCCTTCACTAAATAGTGGTTGCATGTCGAGAGTCCTTTGACAAAGAAAGAGTTATTTCCTACATAAAGTCCTACTTTGAGGCTTTTGAAAATAATATTTTTGCAATTGAATTAGCTTTTGAGCACAAGGCACTTTTAATAGTAGTTTTTTTGAAAAATTGCGAACTTTCAGGCTTTTTTTGTATCATTACACTTGAAAGAACACTCTTTGCGACACGTAAATCCCGCATAACAAATCAAAATATGTAGTATATTAAAAATTTTCGCCGCTAGTTGGAAGAGAAAAATGAAATCTCGCTGGCAACACCAACATAGTTTTTTAATATGTATTTTGAAATACATATTTTTTATACGTTAATTAGTAGAACGGTTAATTACAACAAACATTTTATAAAAAAAACTGTTAACCTTTGAAAACTTNGACTTTTGACTACCCGTAACGACCGACCAGTTTATCGTGCCATCTGAAACACGGAAGAACTCGTTATGACAAGACGGTCACCCATCGACGGACCGACCGCGCCACCCATTGCTTAACTTTATGATCGATCGATCCGCGCGGTATTGACTTAGCCACGAGCTCTTCCTTTAGCCACGAGCTATTCACTTAAACTTATATACGTGCTATTATTGTTAAATTATTATACATATTATCTTTGTGAATTACAACAGCATCCTCACGTTCCTAACAATTACATTAATGTGGCCTTTCAATACCATAGAAATTGATTAATTTACACAAATGCCTGGGCAATTTAGTTTTTTGTCATACAGTAGATTTTTTTTAAGAATCTTTTATTTTATTAGATTGCTACTCAGAATCTTCATTAAATATTGTAATAAATGCCTAAAACGTCGCAAAAACTTAGCAAATATTCTTTAATCTATCTTTTGATTAGTCAGAGAACTAAGTTTTCTCGGCAAATATTTACTAACTAAACGCTAATTTTAATTAGATCAAACTAGTTTCAGTTATTGTTACTAAAAGTTTGAGATCTTCCATAATCTTAATTAACGAACTTAATTATGTTGCCGAAGTACTTAATAAAGTACTTTATTAATTTAAGTTATGCTTTAATTATGAAGTGGAATATGGGTGCGATTCTAAGAACGTAAGGATTTTCGAATTTTGGTTACAAGTAGTTTGTAACCGACTGATAACTTAAAATTGTAAGCTAAAATTCATAATCTAATTAAAGTATTTCGGTACACCAAACTATTTAATTTAGTTAAAATTTGTTCTTAAATTATTCAGTTGTCTAATTAACTAACTATGCAGAATTTGTCTTCGCAAAGTAGAAGTGCTTAAACTTTTACAAAGGCTCGTTACAAAACCAGATCTTAACTCAAGCAAGATCTACTAGAAATTAAAGAGTTACTCAAAATCTGTGCTAAATACTGTTCTACTTCGATAACTTATCTATCTGTCGATTTGATTACGCGAGATAGCAACATTACATTTGTTTGGAGCTAAAGTCAAAAAATCAATCTCTAGAAGAAGTCAGGTTATTGGGAACGGTTGTAAGATATAATAATGGATAAGTATTAAATGAAATTATAATAAAACACGTTATCAAAAGCATACTTCATTCCGTATTAAGGGTATAATGAAATACGTAATTAGTAAAGATATAAGCTTCCTCGAGACAAGTAGCATATCATTGAAGAAAACTCAAGGGAGTGCTTTGAGTATGTCGAGCGTACAGTCCTGCGCTCCTTTCACCTTTAATATCTTGAAGTACGTTCTCAAACGCCATTCATAAATAAAGTGAAGGAAATCTTTTTAGTTAAATCGCGAAAATGTTTTACTGAAGTTATTTGATACAAAAGTTAACATTTTGTAATATAAATAGAATGGTATTTTAAGTGGTGTTTATTTTTACTATTAGGTACGTTATGTTTTGAGAAAAATGCTTTTGACTTTTTCAAATTGTAAAATGAATTTAGAAATTAGATTTATTAAAGTTTAAGCAGTTTTTAAATTAGATCCCAAGTTCGCTATAAAAATAATTTAGGTAAATAATTATTTCACTTGGTTACGAACTTGTGTTGAGTAATAAATATTTCTAGGTAAATATGTAATAATATGTAGCAACACTGTAAAAGTAAGCTGTACCCATATTAGCGTCTTTTTAGCAAATATAATTCCTTCACTAAATAGTGGTTGCATGTCGAGAGTCCTTTGACAAAGAAAGAGTTATTTCCTACATAAAGTCCTACTTTGAGGCTTTTGAAAATAATATTTTTGCAATTGAATTAGCTTTTGAGCACAAGGCACTTTTAATAGTAGTTTTTTTGAAAAATTGCGAACTTTCAGGCTTTTTTTGTATCATTACACTTGAAAGAACACTCTTTGCGACACGTAAATCCCGCATAACAAATCAAAATATGTAGTATATTAAAAATTTTCGCCGCTAGTTGGAAGAGAAAAATGAAATCTCGCTGGCAACACCAACATAGTTTTTTAATATGTATTTTGAAATACATATTTTTTATACGTTAATTAGTAGAACGGTTAATTACAACAAACATTTTATAAAAAAAACTGTTAACCTTTGAAAACTTTATCCTCATTTTGGCCCAAGGTAAAATAATGATTATTTTTAAAATATTTGCTGTTCCCAGAATTTTACCAAATGGTATCAATATTTAATAACAATACATTGTTGGTATGTTGGTTGGTACTGAAAACCTGTATTGTGGTTTATGTTGGTGTTTTGATTAATAGTAGGTAGATGGTTTGGTTGGTTTATGAATTTCGCTGACGTAACGTGAAATGGTATTTATGTATAGCTCATATCATTACGTTCTAGAGAGGTTGCGTGAATACGGATATGTATGTAGGTACTACATTTATCTGCTGTTGATTGAACTTTACTATTCACTACAAAGTTTATTTTTTATTTTCATATCCAAGCTTCCGTAACACTGGATACACTATATAACCTCGGCCTGACGCTTTGTCAAACACCACGCTACGTTAGCTGCGGTGTTGGACCCAATGAATCGATTTAAACTGTGAAAATTCAACAAACTGGCCCTAACTCCATTTTCTTTTGTTACAGATAAAACAACAAAGAAATATAAAACGGAAGGCAGTGTCAATGCATCGTATACTACACAAATTACTTTTGTCGCGCGATATAAATTTGCTGCAGTAAAAGTGTTACTCGCTGGTGCGGCATAACGCTCAGTTCGCTACGACTTTTGTTTCGAGCTACAAAGTGGTGTTGTGATGTTTCGACTTTCGCCTATAAAGGGCGGCATTGCCGAAAATTTGGCTGTGTATGAAGATGGGCCATAAAAGTGAATTATTCTGTTCCCGCGGTGGCAAGATGCTACTTACGGTATACGCGGCCCTGCTTCTCTGGAGAATAGACTGCGTCGTCGAGAGCACCAAAGGTAATATCACGTATATTCAATGTACTGAACACGTCACAAGGTTTATTTCGAATCGACGAGAAGTTATTACGTTGCCTCCAATTTGGAAGTTGATAGGTTTGCGGTGAGGAAAAGTAATAACCAATCATCCGGCTGGTGTTTTCTACATTTTATTTCGATTCGATAGGTTAAGGTTGAAGCTGAGATAATTGGTTTTGCTACCGTGACGGCTTTGTTTTTCGCGACGAAAATGCTTTGACTTTAGTCGACTAATGGACCTATGGATTCGTTCTAAACGCTAAATAAAAATGTATTAATATAAGAGTCAATTTGTCATGACACAAAGGAATAAATCAATCAGAGGGTTTATAATGCAAAATGTAACTTTCATTTCATGACATATTTAGATATCACTCAAGTGTTTACCCAGTACACAGCGTTGTGTCAGAAAATGTACCTCTATTTTACTTTTGGTCCATGTAATTTCTTTACACATATTTTAGTCTTCATTTAGGTAATAAGCTTCTGTTCCCTCATGTAAACTCTTAAATTACAAGGGTAACACTCCATAATAGCGCCATCTAACAATTTTGTGGATCACGTAATCTTTTTTTCACAACTGTAATCTCTAGGAAAAACATGTTACACGCCACGAGCACAACAACTCACTCAGCCACATATGGATACATACATATGTATGTAGACATAAACCAGTTGAGGTGTCCTTCATATCACAATGTTTTAACCCCGGCCGGCAAAAAAACCTTATCCGTTATTTATACGTTTTCCGTATGTAGGGGAAATCTCATATTTTGTATGTATGACCTGGGCGCCTAGTGCCAGATTTGAAGTAATTTCTCACGCACGTGTGACTGATATTTATTTTATTTGTTTACTACTTATGTTAGCCAGATGTAGGTGTCCTGGGTCGCGTGGGATCTTAGGGTTCTTCACATATTTTATATTTTTTATATTTATACCTTTATTTCAGGCAACTAGGGCCCATAGTAAATACAAATACACATATATTTTACATAAAATGTAAGTAAGAAATATATTGAATATTATAGCAAATATGAGTCTATAGGAGATGCTTTTGACTTAGTTTGGTTCATTTATGGTAAAACTATGCACCTTGGTCTAGACATGGATCTTTANTGTAAGTAAGAAATATATTGAATATTATAGCAAATATGAGTCTATAGGAGATGCTTTTGACTTAGTTTGGTTCATTTATGGTAAAACTATGCACCTTGGTCTAGACATGGATCTTTAAATATTTGTATAATAAGAATAATGTGTCCTAGCCGTTCAGCCATGAAAGCTGTTCTCATATAAGAAAATCAGCCGCGCAGGACATAATTATAGTGCACAGGTATAATAAAAGATAGATATTCAGATCTTAGCCATATTCAGCATCCCGAAGTCAATTCCAAGATATAAGGAAACGGCTAGTCAGAACGTTCAATTCTTATTAAATACCCGTTGTTTATGTTAATACAAGACATTTCTCAGATTTATATTCACGCAATGTTACCCCGTTTTCGCAGAATAACACATGCTAATTGCTACACTTTTATCATACACGATACAGAAAGGAAATTAAAATGTCTGCCTTTACACGTTGAATAATATTCAAACAATTTAATAAAATGTCTCATAATTACGCCTCGCTTGGCATCTCGTTTGTAGTATTTTTATTTTGTGTTTCTTTTTCTGTTGGAATGTTACCATTGTGAGATTAACATTAAAATAATTATGCTAGATAGAATGCAAAAAATATATTAATACTCGAATTTTGAACCTCCTTTTTTGGAGTCGGTTAAGGAAATATTGATTTTATAATGCCTTTATAGAATTATAGATACCATAGATATCAGTTTTTTGTTGAATAATTTAAGTAAACTAGATTATCGCTTGTAATTTTTTTGTTTGTTCACTAGTTTGTAATGCAAAATATTCTTACTATTTGTGTTGAAATTACAGACTGCTAAAAACATTGAAACAAACTCTAATCACACCCCAAATCGAAAATATAAATACCGCTTTAACAAATATCAACATTTCACAGACAGCCACAGCTAATGACCACAATTAAACAAGGGTACCATCAAAGAAAGGTCACATGGGATACAGCTTTAACCTTTGCAAACAATACCTCAAAATTAACACATCCAATCAGCCAGTACATAATAGAGATGTGGATATATCAAAATTATATAGTTACGTAGTTATATATCAAAGGGTTCATAATATTCCCCGATACAGACAATATATGACTACAACCCTTTATTAACTACTGCTGTAATTTTGTTTACTTACTATATTAATTCTAAAATAGTTTTACTTGGTATTTTGTATGAAAGGTCAATTAATTTCTACTATAGTAAACGTAAAGTTGTTACAGACACTTCTTGAAGTGGAAGGGTCAATTTAATTAGCTACAGGGGGAGCAAAATATTGTATCTTAATTTTTTTTAGGTACCTACTATAAGGACATAATGTTGGTTTTCTATTCATAGATTTTTCGTAAAAAATATTATATCTTCCGTAATAAAGCCTTGACCCGGAAAATCTTATGGAGGTTTTTCACAATGGTGTCCCTTACATTGTGAAAATGTCGTTATCACGGGTATTTACTCACACATGCGATATTTCAGCCGGACTTGATCGGGTCAGGAAGCACAATAGTCAAACACACTGCTTATATCTATTTATATCTCCCATAATCAAAATGAATTCCATCATCAAGTATTCGTCACAAAAGCGCTATACTTAATCATAGCATCACTTTATAGCTCAATTTAGGAGCAATAAAATTGCGCCGAAGAGGCTGAAACCTTGAACTCGCAATACGAAAAACAATAAACACGCCCCTTTATTGCCCGACGTGGGACAACAGAGCCCCATAAACTGACTTCACTAGTGGATACAAATCTGAATTGTGACGCTAGCATAAAACATTCATGTACCTACAGTGCTACTAGCCCACCGCGCAAGGCACGCCCCTGGGACCGACAAAACGTAACGAACCGACCTCCACCATCCTTTTATGTCCCAGATACATTTTTCTGGCTGCCACACACCGGGCTGTCTTCGTATAGATTATTTATGTTGCCACACCACGTCTTTTGCAAAATGGAAAGATGCGGTTACCGGTCTCCTGGCTAGAAACTTTCCCAACAAAAACAATGTTTTATTTTCATTTTGACACCTCTGAAAGCGAAGTCGAATTATAAAGTTTTTACAGTATACAAAAAGCCATTAAATCAATCACGTTCGCAATGAAAGCAGTATTAAAGAGAAATGCGAGGAATAGCTTGCTCACCTTCGGCAAAAAGTCGGTCTGCGGCAAGGCTTTCCACTAATTCTGAATTTAAATGCATGAGATCGAATAGGTTCACGCAGAGTGGATCCCGCGTTGAGTTTTCCGATTGCCACTGCTTATGTATTTAGGAGAAAAATGGGACTTTAGGTCGTACTTCAGCTTTTACAAAAGACCGTTATCAAAAGAATCTTTTGAATCGATTTACATACGCGCGGGGCGAACGTGTCTCCCTTCTTTGTGCTGAGTTGTACAATATTGTTAGAATCGGTAGAATGTGATTAATCCTCCGTAGTGTAAGTTTTATCTCGCGTTTTGTATTCTTATATAAAACCGAAGGGATCTTTACCATACCCGGATAAAATGTACTCTATGTCACCTGCGGATACTGTGACTTCCAATCAGTGAAAGAATTTTTATTGTATTAGTATAATTATATTCTTTAGATGAACGGCTCCTTAAATTACTCGTACTGTTTAACTAAATACACTGTCCTCACGTAAGTACATAATTAGCTAAGTAGACTGTGTAAACTTACAATTAATGCATGCAACTAACTATAGATTGTTGTCTCTTGTCAAACATCAAGTAACTTCAATGCATACAAATACCTTATCCTAACACTTGATAATAGATACAGAATTATCAAACAGACTAAGATTATAGATATATTTTGAGAGTATTTATCTAAATACGTCACAGGGTTGATAGGCAAAACAAAAATAAATCCGCTTCATTTATCATTACCGAAAAAAAAATGTAAATCCGATTATATTTTTTGTCCCAGTGCCATTACAATATAATTTACGGTCGGTGTGAAAGTAACAGATGTCTAGTGCAAGATAGACCCAGCCGCATTTAAATAGAGGCGAGCTGTCGTTGACATAAAGTGCCATTGTGCCTCACCCCTAGAGTAGGGCGCAAAAAAGAACTCCTTTCTAATTGTTTGCACATTTCGCTCCCTACGGGCCGCACGAGAGCTTAGCGAGGGGTGTCGATATTGCATTGCCAATTAATATTTATGTGTCCTTTGAGCCGTGTATGAAACAATTAAGACATTGTTTAGATTTTGGGTTGGATGACACATGCAAAATTTATCACAATCCCTTTCAAACGCGCTAACAAACCGATTCCTGTGATAACGTCATCTCAATTTTATGAATACCTTTTTGTCTGCATAAAAAGTATAGTGTGCACTTTTTAATGTAAATATAAAACAGAACCCTATCTAAACATTCGATGCGATACCTAACACTTGTCTAAAAGGCCATTATTTGTTCAACAAAAAAAAAAGAGCAAATCACTCATCACATCCCTATTCGCACAGCACACATTGTCAATCCATCAGTTCCTCTACATCTCTATTGTGTTTTTAAATCACCATTGTTGTTCTAAGTGCCTATTTCTTCATAATTTTTCCCATTCCCGTCAAAAAGACTTTGGTTTCACAAGAAAATTGCCACAGCTTACTTTATCAAACGCCCGTGCGAGATTTTTTAAGGCGTTTAAATAAATGGACCTCGTTATGGAAGATGTGTCAAGTTAAAGTAAATTCGTTGGTTATTAAGATTGTTTATGGGAGTAGGGACTCGTGTTTTGATGTTTCTTCAAGTTGACGGCCCGTTTAATGCTTATTAGGCTACTTATGTTTTAATGAATTTGGCGTTCATTTTATTAATGACAGTCGCATATGTTTAAACAGAGGTGCAGTCTGAATAAACCGGGATTATTGGTAGTGGGGTTGTGTTGTAGAGAATTTACACTTCCACAAAATTATTCGAAATTATAGTTATAGTTTCAAGCGTATACCTTATATGTCTAATTGATAGCATTATTGGCTAATGACATTAATCCTGATTGCCATAATTGATTTGCGTAATAAAAGCTCTTTATGGTTTTTCAACTTAACAACAATGAAATGACAAGAATTCAGATTTCCAATCAAAACATGTGATTTGTTCAAACCCACCTAAAAATCCGTTATCTATATTCCAAATTCACGGAATTCATTAATTTCAACTGCAAATTGTGATGTCACCGTGTTGACATTTTCACGACTTTCTGAATATTCTGTTAATATAAATCAAAATATCTAACACATTTATGCATCTATTATTTTGGAATCCTGACAGTTTTAACACCTACCAAATAATGACCAGTTAATGATCTACGTGATCCTCACATTATATTGAATTTATTCCGGATTGACGGATTTGATCCATGGACACTCTCCATGGAGTTTTTAGCCGGTTTTTCTCCATGAGACAAACTTATTGGAACCGTGCAACAAGCTCGACTTTTCATAAGAACTTATTCTATTTCTTTTACTTAGACTTTGAATAGATCACGTTTTTATCATAAATTAAACTCGTTCAATTAGGCATATAAAGTAACTTTTCTCGCAATATGATAATATTTAATTTTGCAACCATAACAGTCACAGTAAACGGTGTTCCTAATAATATTAATTTCATACTCTAATTGTTGGTCTTAAAATTAACTGTAGAGCGCAGCATGTTGTATCGCGCTCCGGTAATAACATTATCTTTAAGTGTTGGAACAACTATTACTTTGTAAAACTGTTCTGTTTGCTAGAATATATTTGCCCTCGGTTAGCGTTGTTACTATGCTATAGAATTTCTTGAGAAGCACCACCTGTTAAGGATTACTTTGTAATAAAATCCAAACGTGATTTTTGAGGAATCTGGATACACGAGTATAGATACCACGAAAATACATTAAAGAGGTTTCGATTAACCAGTATGTACAAAAATCTAGGAAGTTTTATATACCTACTTCAGGCAAAAAGGTTACGAAATCAAAAGAGACATGTTAAGAAAATAGGTTTTTGTGAAATGTATTTTGATTGTCGTCTAGATTTATATTTGAGTATTTAATTTTATACAGAATTAGAAAGAATTTTTACTGTGTGCAAATGCAATTCTCGAGGGAGACGAAACACAGCTCCAATTCAAGGGGGCCAAGTCCATCGATACAGCAAATCTTCGGCTCAACAGTGAATCCGTTTAGCGAGTAATAAATCACCCAGCAACACCCCAGCGTTGTATCGAACCCATTATCAAGGGTAACCGTGCGTTTACCCTAGGTCCTGCTATGGTAAATTCCCGTGTCCCCCACCGACTTCGGGCCCACTGGTGGACAGTAACACATATTTTTTTAGTAAAAAGAAACTTCTCACTGTCTACCAGTGAGGGATACAAGGTTATAGATTGTTCCAATTGGGCACCACAAGGGACTTTAGTGCTCTGTGAGCTCTGGTGGACAACGACACAATTTTGAAATAATTATTTTCATTGAATAAATAAAGAAATTATCTTATAACGAATTATAAGTGGTGTCACTATCCACCAGTGTTACCTAATCGGAATTATTTAAATGCATTTTTGAAAAATGTGTCAGTGCAGTACCAGTGGGGCCATAGTCTTTGGGGTAAAACGGGAATATAACCGTCAGATGTAGGGTACAATTTGATTACGTCATTACCCCATGCCAGGATCCCAATGTCGTATCATCAATATTGTTAATGAACTCGTCACAATATTATTTATTGTTATTAGTCCCTCGCGGTTTAAGGATAAAGTACACAAACATGATTTTTAATTAACATTTGTTATGAAGGCGCTTTGTTTTATTTTATTGCGAAGGGGAAGTTGAGATAATGTAATTTGCGCACGTTAAATGTAACGCAGTCGCTAGAATTTGATTCACTTCTCCTGTAGAAATGACTTTATAATATTTTTTACTGCTAGTAAAAAGTGCCATTGTTATATAAACTCTTGGAATTATTTTTCGATAGTCATACTAGAAGAGATAAATATTTTCTTTATCTTCAAATTCAGTGCGTCCTCATTAGTGTATTTTATATTTAAATTAGGTAGGAGTACGAAAATAACCAGAAATATTTTTCCTACCAACCTCTTTATTAAAATCACGTAATCTTTTTCAAAGCTGTTGTAAACTTTCAACGTTTTACATTTACTGGTTGTGTTCGCGACGTTTTTGACGAGTTGTTTGAACGCTAGGAGGCCTTTACTTTCATCTTTTGTATTTCAGTTACTTAGAAGGTTTTTTGGCAGTTCATTAACTCTGGACAGTGCTAAAATATTTTTTGTGTTTATCTAAAAATGTTCTTTCGCGAAATCTTTCGTCCGGTTTTTCATGTAGGTACTATTTATACAGTTTTTATCTTTTATCTTTATTTGATCGAATATCATAATCTCTCCGCTTTTTGTTACAATTACAGTTATTTTTTGTGTTCAGATTTTATTTAAATTTTTTCGTTTTACACGAGTTTGGCATTTGGCTGAAAATTATTAGCTATTTATTTTCTCAAAAGTTACTAATAGCAAACAAAGTTTATTAATTATATCGTATCAGATCGAATCTTATAGGCAGAATATTATGGATCAAAGCAAATTGTTCAGATTCAGTCGATAGTGATTTCTAAGAAGTATCCCATCAGCTAAAAATCTTGATTAAGTTTGCCTTATCGAACTTCTAACAAAACCGTACATCTAATCCAATGTAATGGAGCATTTTCTTGAGAATCCTATATAAAGTAATCACTTTTTAAAAGTTATCCCAAAATTGGGTTTACTTATTAAAATGAAGAATCGTTTTGAAGAAATTGTATAAAAAGACACACTAACATAGAACTTTACGGGCGATTTTTCAATCTCCAGATAACTTTTATATGAAGAATATGTTTCAGGTTGTGACAGCTTTTATATAGAAAACATGTCAAACCGCCATATTTATTCCTTAGATAAAAGTAAAATGATGATTGAAGAATCGACCCTCATTGTTTACATACATAATAATTATTATGAATATGGTTATGCACTATGAGGATAACCTTTTCAAAAGTGCCATTACGTATTTGATACATTTCTATATTTCAAAACGTGGTAAGTAATCTAAAATTTAATTCCAAATGAATCATTTTTTTAAAGATTCTTTAATTCAAGTGCATTAGTGCATCTATCCCGCCACAAAAATCCTCTCCTCACCATCAAGATAACTTACAAAGTACGAAAAACTTATTAAAATAAATTATCTTTCAAAAGGGATATCCTTATTACAAACTTTCCCCTTCTTATGGTTTCAATATCAGGTAAAACAACGTTCTTTTCTAATATCAGGCTCCATTTATATCTATTAAGGGAAAAAGTTACGAAGGGTCGTTATGGACGTTTTGAATTTGGTTTTGTCACTGTCCTAATCAATCTTGTAATCGATTTGACGTGAGACACAAACCAGTCGCCCATGGTCCCTGTTTCTGGGGAAAATGTAATACCGTTTTAGGGGATTTTTAATGATTAAAATTTCGACGCAGCAGAAGGTGTAGGTACTTATAGATTAGGTACACAAATAGTAACAGTGTTTTGACTTGCCTACTACACTATTGCTAACACACTACTACTGAAAACACAATTTAGTTACACACCTATGTTTTTAGACTACAAAGATGTAGGAAAAATATGTATATTTTTGTATGAGGATAACAAAATAAAGTTTACTCAATTTTATTTATATCTCATATTGTTGCTAAGTTTCGACCTATGCGTGTTGTTTTAAGGATTGGACTTGAATGCGTTAGTCTTAGGAATCACTGTTCCGATTTGAAAAATGATTACAGTGTTAGACAGCTATTTTGAAGAAGGTTATAAGAAGCCTTATAGGCTACGTTTACCTGGATATACAAAGTAATTCTCGTGGGACGCGGGTGAATCCGGCGGAAAACTAGTATACATTACAAGTCTATTCATTCATACTGTAGTTGGTTCACGCCACAGTAAAATAGTGCAACAAAACTGATGGCGTAGTTAACTAAGTGGCCGTTTAGAGACCGCTTGAAGATAAGGTTGGTGTACCTACCCACTTAACTACGGCTATTTCATTAATTTCCCTTAATTAGGAACTTGGTTTATTTGTAACTCTGGCTTGAATATTAAATATTAAAGCCTTGTTTAACCAATTCTGGATTAAAATTATGTAACTAATTCATAGCTTCACCTACCTACATTTATTTGATAAATATTCCAATAATTATTTTGCTAATATTAACTGATAAATTATGTTATTCGGAGCGTGTGTGTATACTGTTAACATTCGTAAATTTTGTCTAAATAATTTATGTTAATCGTCATGTATTGTGTTTATAATTTTGAGATTATAAGTAGACTAGCTGACCCGGCGAACTTTGTACCGCCTTAAAGGCAATATGGCAATATCACATGATCA
>NWSH02000537.1:5593055-5608195 GCA_002382865.2 Heliothis virescens
ATTCTTTCAGTGTTAGATATCCCATTTATCGAGGAAGGCTATAGGCTACTTTTTATCCGGGTGGGCACAGTTGTTCCCACAGGAAAGCGGGTGAAACCGCTGGCGGAAGCTAGTAAATGATAAGATATGTGACGTCATTCTAAATTCAATATGGCGGATCATACAAGATGTCAGAACAGTTATATTTAATCCACTTATACAATATGGGTATCAAATGAAAGGGCTCGTTGAAGTTATTAGAAAAAGTATAATGACGTCATTCTGAATCCAATATGGCGGATCATACAGGATGGCGGTATAGTTACCTTTAGTCCACTTTTACAATATGGGTATTAAATGAAAGAGCTCGTTAATAGTAACTAGAAATAATGGCGATAACTAAAAGTAAAAAAATAATTAAAAGTAAAAAAAAACTTTTTAAGAAAAGCTTTTATTAAAAGCTCTAAAAAGAAGAAAATAAAAATTTGTTCAAAATAAAAGCTTGTCGCGAGGTTTACATACCTATCAATATTCCTTTACCTATATCATATAATTTGTTGGTAATCGAGCGACAAGCTTTTATTATTGACAAAATTTTATTTTCTTCTTTTTAGAGCTTTTAAATAAAAGCTTTTTCTTAAAAAGTTTTTTTTTTACTTTTAATTTATTATTTATTTTCATTATGTTTTTCAAATATTGAGTTGTTTCAATCGCTGATGAAAAATAACCTATATTCGTTTACACATAGTAAACTTCAATTTATTAGGGACACATAAATCAAATATTTGGAAATATATACGCTTATCGTATTGTTTTCAATTATACAGTAGTGGTAATTTTGTGGTATGAAAGGTACTACAAAATCAATTTGATATGAAGTATTTGATAAATGAAAATTGAGTCCGTTGGGTTTCAACAGATATTTTATATTATTCTCGCACATGACACACTCCTGTTCACAAATAATAACATCAAAAGCATGAATCAATTTGCTAAAGGGCCCCCTCGGTCCTAGGGTTTACCATCAAGCTATTTCAACGGGGGATTGGATGCGATTTTCTTTTGCCTCGCGGCTCGATGTCGTATTGATTTTGTACAGAACTCGAGCTCTAGGGAATTCACTTCTGTTTTGCGAAACCACTCAAAACAAAAAATCTTCCGTTACCAAGAATTAAGCTTTAAATGAGAGTCCGTGTTTTCTTTGTTATTATTATTATATTAATAGAATGGTTGTTTACTATTTTGCCTGGAAGATATTCCCGTCGCGGCTCAGGACGCCATTTACTTGTTTATATTTTATTTTGTTTACACTATCTGAATTTATCTTTGATTAAAATCTGGGTTAGGCCTGGCAATTTGAATAAATTTATACCAAGTAAACGATATCGATATAGAGAATCTCATTGAAAACACAAAGGATAAACGTTAGGGTCCCATTATCGATCCAGATCACATGGAAAATAAGTTTTACTACCGTGCGGCTGGCTTTATCGAGTTTTCTAAACTCCGTTTTAAATTGGCAATCACAATTACGGGTGGGGCAAACCAATATTTATAGACAAAGTTCGATTTTGAATTTAATCATTATGGGCTTAAATGGATCAAGTATCTGGAATCACAATTATAGTTGGGTAATTTCTTCGGACCGTTGTTTCGATTCGATCCCTGAATCGATATCATTCGCATGAATAAATTGTTTCAATACCAGACAGCAGTGGCTCTAGAATTGAAAACAATTCAGTTTCCGAAACTCGTTCTCCCGATTAAACGCGCGTAGAATACAATTGTGACACCACAATTATTTTATTTTTGCTCTTCTTTACTTTATTGGTTGGTTCTAGTACACTTTTTTTAAGATTAGTCCTTTATTTTAGACCAATATTGTTTGCGTATTGTGACTATTAATCTATCCAATCAAGTAAGTAAACAAGCTTAGTCAACACTTCAGAATAATACAAAGTTTAGCCTCACACTCAATTCAGCTTTCAATCCCAAAATTGATTTTCATAAGAAAACGCTTATCATCGTAACTGAAAAACACTTCTACAAGTTTAAGGTTCTAAGCTAATGAAATTCTAAGTATCGGCCGAACACTGAAGTTTCTACTAAATCCTTCGAGTTGTTTTTTGGAAAGTATTTACGCTGCCGTACCGTGGTCTACATTCATTATGGGTCGTTGAAAGCTCCGCCACGTGATAGATGGCCTGTTCAACGCGAATAATGGTCCATTCAGGCTACTTTGGAAACCATTTACCTTTGCTAGTCCACTATACCTAATTACGGGGCGGATGGACATGATTGAGGGTGTTGATACGATTCAGGACTTCAAAGGCGGTAGGAAGTGTATTATGGAAAATTATTGCTGAATGACAGAGTTCTGATTTTGGTGAGTTTTGATTACAGTTGGCTCTGCTGGATTTATATCTTTGATCGTCGAATGGTTTTGTATAGCTATAGAGGCGTATTTAAAATTATTCTTGGTTCTAGAACCTAGTATGACCTTTTATACATTAGTTTAATGAAGACGCATAAAAAACAAGACTCGCATTAAGCAAAATAATGTCAAACCTAGACAATATATGCCTACACACATATCTACCAATATTATCACATAGTAACAATATTACTTACGTAGGTATCTCCCAAGAAATTAGATCACCTTGTCGTTAATGAGGTCTTTTCATAATATAACTATACCACATAATTACTATTGTGTACCATCTTATGTGTCACTGCCGGGACAAAAACAGGCGAAAACACGATAACACACATTATAATACAAAAGGTTTTCTCTATGGTTTCCACTGACACATCAAATTCCGAAGCCTTTGGATAACCTTTGTCAAATGTTGGCAGAGGTTGAAAAATTGCTGGGAATATTTTGTTGAGCAACCAAACTAGAATAATAGTGTATTTTTTATGTGTAACACTGGCTTATTTATGGCTATTTACATAGTGAGGATATGACATTAAATTTTTGTAAAGATATAGAAATCTGTAAAGATATAGAAATCATACAGATTAATATGGATGAAAAAATCGCTTTCTGTAAATTCTAAACACAAGAGGAAGTTTACGTGTAATGAAAACTAATTTAATTTACCATTTGCACTGATAGTTGCTTGCCTATCTTCATTTATACGTCGTTTAACAAAATCATGAGTTATTGCAATTGATACTGATGGCGTTTCAAAAACACAACGTTATAGCAAAAAACAGACAAGCTCTTACTCTAACACAGTATATGATTAATCTATACTTTCATTACCTACTAATAATAGCGAACCAAATGGAAGTGAAAAGTGTGTGGGCTGATTGATGATACCAACCGCGAGTCCACGACGCGACGCAAGCCCCATTCAAGATGGCCATTCATTCCATCGCTGTTAAATATTTCACCAATGTTACCCGAATTGTCTACAGCTTAGTAACAAATGACGTGCGAACAGATTTTACACACAACTGTCACAATATTTTTACGGATATATCAATTTGGAAGCACTTGTGCCCAATTTTGTTGCCAAAACATCGTATTTATTCAGAACCCTAATGTTTTATGGGTTCCCGGTGATTTGTTGTTCAAATCGAAAAATAGGCTTTTGAACTTTCTAATCGTGACCCTAAATTCAATAGGTAAACAAAGGTTTGGGTTCGATTGTTTTAGGATCTGTGCCACAAGCCCTGAAGCCATCCAACAAAAGTAAAAGAACTAAATACCAAAGCAATCTGCCGATAAAGCAAATTAACCAATCTCAACAAACGGCGATACTTTCAGAATCGCAGGTAGCTCTACCCTTATAAATTTAATAAAACCCTTTAATTCAAGTAGGTTAGGGAATAATAGGGAGGGTTTAGTGTGACTCCACAATTTAACACGCTCAGCTACGGGGATTGAGTCGTAAAAATAGTGAGAAACGGTCAGCAATCAGAGGTGAGATTAGATGGCGCTTCAGAAACATCGGCCCAGATATTTTCGACGCCTCCACCGATTGAAAGCGCTACTAACGATGCAAAGGTATATTGGAAAACCCGTAGTGTGTGTATTTCTAATTTTATTTCAAAGCAAATACATTTTTGGGTCAAGAAATATACGCTGGTAAATTCTTTTTCATAGAAATAAGCCTGATTCATGTATAGAATTTATTTGAAAATATGAGTGGATTGGATTTCAATGTAATATCTAGAATTAGAGCACATAAAATGTTTGCTACATAAAAATATACCTAAATGATTTGTAACTATAAATATACAGGGGCAAAGATTACAAAACGAAGGTTTCTTTTTAATACCTACATAGATTATTATTATTTTAATCCTGAAAAATATACTCGTAAAATTAAAATAAAAAATGAGCCACGATGTTTCACATATTAACTCAATAGCATTATTTTACAGCTCTATATTTCTCCTATATAATTTGGTCCGACAACCTTCAGTCTAAAACTGCCGTATAAAATCTTATTAAAAATCTTAAAGCAGTTAACCTTAAGAGCAAAGTTATGAACGCTTTAATATTAGTAAAGTTTAAAATCAATGATTAAATATTCGTTCATTCAAGATCAAAAGCTATAAAAAGCTCTACAGCCGCAAAATATCTTGGCTAAACGAATCTATTTTGGAAAATTGTTTGCAAAACTTGGAACTTATTGTTTTGACTGTCTAAACAAATTATTTCTGCGCACTTCGTCTGTGGGTGTCGTCTATTTTATTTTTAATAGGAATATTTTAATTTTTATTTCTGTTTGTGATGTCAGTATTTGAGAAGATAATTACTTAATACTACAACGCCTTTCATAAATAACGGATATTACTTTATAATTATAATTCAATGGGCCTAGGTACTGTGTGGTCATAATATTCCAAGAGGGTGACAAATATAAATTAATCTAATCTTTTAGTAAAAATCTTTTGTTTGATAGACATGCTCAAAAATCTCACGTTTTAGATTATATTGATGTAAGTCTTCCAAAGTATCAATAAGTACTACACAACATAAGTTAACCTGGTTCTCTCACAATAAGTGTACATAATGAAAACTGATTACTTCCAAAACATATTGCTCAAGTCGACGAGCCGTATAATATCCAAAGTTAAGTAGGGCTTCAGCAAGTCGATCGCATACAAACAAGTTTAAGAGGCCCCACATAAGCTATTAAAGACAAAATTCCCAATTGATAAGTGTTCATATACTCCATAACTTGGAAATTACTTCCTTGACTGAGTTTCTTCAGAGTTTTGTTCCATTACTTTATCATCTCAATTTTGGAAGAGTTCTTCTATTATTATTAAGTATATTCTCGTAATATGGGAAACGGAGTTTGCAATTACATATTAGATTTCCTTGGAATAACTTCCAACTTACTTTAATATAATCATCGTTTAGATAATATCATACCAGAAAATATGTTATTAATCTTCTGTAATATAATAATCGTCCTTTATTTTTTCTAATCATTGAATCTCGCTACTAAGTTAGACCGATAAAATACACATATTGTTAACTTTATTTCCATAACACCAAGTTTCTTAATGTTCCTAAAAAAGAGATCACACATTGACGTCATTAGATCCTTTTTTAGATACACTGAAGTGGGTTCCATTTTTTCCCTTCCCAACTTAGAGACGGCCATCAATCATTATTGTAACGATCGTCACTTAGTGGGTATGTAATGTCACTTTATGTCAGCGAAGTTATAAGGAGATCTGCTGACTAAAACTCTTCCCGAAAACGGTTTTATGGAGTCAATAATACGTTTCAAGAAGTCGTGTTGTGAAATAACATTCATATAGGATTTTACAAAATGGACAATGTAGAACTTGCATCAATTTCTGTATACCAAAGGGATGATTCTGATGATCATGATCTACCATTGACCATGGGTGTTTTCTTTAGCCCATGTTGGTTTTTACGGCATGTCATTTAAAGAAGTTTAAAAAGTAGTAAGTATAGTTATGCGCAGGTTGATTGTTCTTAAAGTGAAGCAACGCATGCTTTCGGTTCGTATACGGGTGATTATCTTGTCACGAAGAGTTCCTTTGTGTTTCAATGAAATCAGTGTGCAAATGAATTAAAAAAAATAAAATAACTTCAATCAATGGCATAGATTGTGAATCACAAATTCCGATATTTACGTCGGCGTTTTTGTATTTCATCAATAGAGTTTAATTCAAATAGTTGTAGATAGGATTGCAAACCATTGTTAGTTTATTTTGTTTTAGAAACAAATTTTATATTTTATATTATATTATACATATACATTTTATTAAATAAATATTATTCAGATAAAATAGTATAAAAATGTACGTAAGCAGTAGGTAATACCAATCGCTTGAATTTTCCCGAATTTAATGGAATTTGTAAGTGTAATATCAGCCAGTAACCCGTCATAGAAAATAATCAATTTTCACAGCTGCATGCATGTCAGCTTAATGGTTTCATTTTCATATTTCTGCATTTTAACGATCACTTTTACTTTTGCCGAGGCAACTTATTTTCATACTTAACTATATAGTTCTAAAATTTTACACAATGTTTTTATTAACTTTTTGTCAGTCGTAAAACTGAAATCATTTTTACGTTTATGTCAAAATGTCTGACGAATTTGTGTTGAATATTCATAAAATGCACCACAGAGATACATGTTATGTGCAAAATTTCATCTTTCTGAATTTGGAAATAAAATTAAAATTAATGTTTGACTTAGGTTTTTTATTAGTTGAATATTTTTGTATTTAATTAAATACTGACTGCAAAGAAGAGTAACCTTAGAATCCCTATTATATAGACATGTGTTGCTGGGGAGTTTGTTGCGCCACTTCTTCTTCCCAGCAAAAACACATAGGAAGTGGTGAAGGGCGGGCGTTTTTGGGGCTGTCTGATGTAATTTTGACGTTCGAAAAGTAAGTCTTTAAAAAAATATCACAGCAAATTAGGTATACCATCGTCGCCGTCGTTATAAATAGTTCTAGTCGACAAGCATTAATCTTTCTTAATGATAATGGCGTTTGCAACAAAAGATATATTTGTTACTAGAATATGGTACACCACAGTGTAAGTTAGTCTGTGGTATAGATCCATCCTTTGCGTTTCCACACGATTTCCGACATTAGTAACTTGGACGATTCGGGTCCGGTGTCATTTATCAAGCGACCACGATAAATTCGTTTCACGATTAAAAAGCCCGAAGCTTTGTCAGTTTCATGCGATATCGTAGGCTCTAAAGTATTTTAGGTTTTATCGTTTCCTAAACTATCCGCTGGGTCTTCGAAAGTTTTTGAAATTAAATTGGGTGGCTTTTATTGTCTGATTTTAATTTATTAACTAGGTTAACTAATTGAGCACAAAATTATGTAATAATAGACGGTCAGTTTTAGGTAGGTGCTATAAGTAAAGCATAAGACAAAGACAACGACATTTATTCACCAAGGATATGGTACAAAAGTTGGTATAAAACAAAAAAGGTTGGTAACTGTAAATTTTATGGTAAAATTAATTTCCACGCTTGGTAATTAAAGGATCCTATTTATTTTTATACATTAATGCTGTCAAACTGTACAAAATACTGTAAAAACTAATGACATAGTTCCTAAAAATGAACAAAAAACGATTTGAAAATAAGTAATTCATCATTTGTGTTAGCGCTGAATCCAGTGAAACAATCAGTTGGTTTTTGCTACCTAAGTTTTATATTTCATAAAAACACACCAAATCGTTGGTAAACCGGCTTTGGCTCATAGCCAGTTGCTGAGCGGAAAGAAATGATATAACTTGGAAGAAACCTGACGCACTTGTAACTTGAACCGCCACTGGGCTATCAAATGTAGCAGATTGTCACTTTGACAGATTCCTTTTTTAAGAACATCTTTAAAATTAGACGAGTTTGTATCAGAAGAAGCGAGAAGAGATTGTAAGGAACAGATCCGATGCCATGTTGTTCTATGCAGATATTGCTTATTTAGTAGCTCCTCCAAAATATATTTGTTCACAGTACCGACGTTAGGGTAGGGCGCGGTTGGGCGACCGCCCAGGGGCGCCGAGTGAAAGGGGCGCCGCAGGCCGGCGCTTGTACCCGGCGCCTTTTTTTTATAATTTCTCGCAGTCACCGTTTATAGATCCCTCACTCATTGAGCGATGTCCACTTGTAAGTTTCCCCAAATTTAGGGAAAAATGTTGTGTTGGCAATCTATGGTTGACATGTGTTTCTCTATGGTCGGGGATTCCCGAGATCTACTTACGTCTTTAAAATTTTTGACAAACCGAAACGCACTCGTCTCATTCCTTCCGTAAGTGGACGCTCTTAAAACAATTATTCGATTGTTTTTTAAAAGCAAACGCTTTGACTTTTAAGGGTACGTCGCCGTCGCCATGCTTGGGATTATCTATACTAATATTATAAAGCTGAAGAGTTTGTTTGTTTGTTTGAACGCGCTAATCTCAGGAACTACTGGTCCGATTTGAAAAATTATTTCAGTGTTAGATAGCTCATTTATCGAGGAAGGCTATAGGCTACTTTTTATCCGGGTGCGCCGAGTAGTTCCCACGGGACGCGGGTGAAACCACTGGCAGAAGCACTGACTCATCATCGCAGGGTCCAAACCCGTGAACCTATAAACCTGATTTTTGTCACAGAGGTTCATCTTAAGACGCGTGTTAAGAAAGGATTTTTTGAAATTCGTGTCCTAAGGGGTTGAAATAGGGGTTGATAGTTTGTATGGGGAATGAATATTAATTGCGAATTTCGACATGAAACTTCGTGAAGTTACTCCTTGAAATAAATAAGTAAACACGGGTTTCACAATTTTTCGAAATACATGTTAAAATGGGGTTGACGGTTAAAATGGGGTTGACAATTTGTATGGTGAACTAATCAACGCAGGGCCCAAACCCGTAAACCTATAAAGCTGAAATTTTGCACGGAGGTTCATATTAAGACTCTCACGCGAGATAAGAAAGGATTTTTTTCAAATTCGTCTCCTGAGGGGTTGAAATAGGGGTTGGAATTTGTATGGTGAACCAATATTAATTACGAATTTCGATATGTAGCTTGGTGAAGTTATTCCTTGAAATAAATAAACAAGTAAACACGTGTTCCACCATTTTTTTTAAATTTTGGTCTTAGGGGGTTGAAATAGGGGTTGAAACTTTGTATGGCGAATGAAAATTAATTACGAATTTCGACAAGAAACTTCGTAAAGTTACTCCTTGAGATAAATAAATAAACACGTATTTCACCATTTTTTTTATTCGTGTCCTATGGGGTTGAAATAGGGGTTGAAACTTTGTATGGCGAACGAATATTAATTACGAATTTCGACATTAAACTTCGACGTGAAGTTACTCCTTAAAATAAATAATAAACACGTGTTTCACATTTTTTTGAAATACATTCTTAAAAGGGTTAAAATGGGGTTACCGGTTAAAATGGTAGTAATGGCAGGTAGGTTACTAATAGGGTGTAAACATTATCTAAGCACGGATTTTACGAAAATATAGGTGCCCCTAGGGGAGAAAAACGGGGGTTGGTAGTTTGTATGGAAGTCCTATGTTTTTGAAGTGTTTACCTGACGCAGAACCGCAACACTAAACTATAAAGCCAACTAAACTATAGATAGATACAAGAATGGTGCTATTGTAAAAAATTATCCACGTGATCNATTTCGACATTAAACTTCGACGTGAAGTTACTCCTTGAAATAAATAATAAACACGTGTTTCACAATTTTTTGAAATTCATTCTTAAAAGGGTTAAAATGGGGTTGCCGGTTAAAATGGTAGTAATGGCAGGTAGGTTACTAATAGGGTGTAAACATTATCTAAGCACGGATTTTACGAAAATATAGGTGCCCCTAGGGGAGAAAAACGGGGGTTGGTAGTTTGTATGGAAGTCCTATGTTTTTGAAGTGTTTACCTGATGCAGAACCGCAACACTAAACTATAAAGCCAACTAAACTATAGAAAGATACAAGAATGGTGCTATTGTAAAAATTGATCCACGTGATGAACATTTTATGCTGAGATATTTAATTTCAAGATCTGGAACACCTGATGTGGAAGTCCAAGAGCCCAGCTCCACCATAACAGACGTATAGGAATGACGTCTTAGCAAAAGTTGTTTAGTCTGGTGGGTTGACTTGCAAAAATGAAAGATCTGAAACGTCTCGAATCACCCCGCGTATTCCGTCGCTACCCCGGGCTCTTAGAACTCGACATCAAAGATCTGAAATCTTTGATTTTAACGACCCCGTTGTTGCTGGCATAAGCGACATGATCCGCGTACGAAGTCGCGGGCAGAAGCTAGTACACTATGAAAAAGCTTAGTGACACACGTTGGTAAGCGAGAATAAGCTGTGTCAAAGCAATCCGTAATCAAATTAGTGCCATCCATGACGCTTTCGTTACTTTAGCAATTGAGACACAGAAAACTGATGTTCAGGTCTCCCATGAAGCTACTACTCTAGCTGAACAATTAAAAGATTTCAGTTTCATTGTTTCATTGGTGGTTTGGTATGACATACTTTTTCAAGTTAACGTCGTTAGTAAATCTCTACAATCACCAGATATAGATCTCAGTAAATGCACAGAAATGTTGAAAAAATGCTGCACTTTCTTGGAAGAGTATAGAAATACAGGCTTTAAAAGTGCCATTTTAACTGCAAAGTAAATGGCAGAAGAACTAGAAATTGAACCCGTGTTTAGAGCTGCAAAAAGGATTCGATTTGTTAAACGTCAAGCTGACGAAACTGCTCGCGATGAGCCTATTGTTTCTCCAGAAAATTTTGAGGTAGAATTTTTCAACTCTCTATCTCGTAGTGTAGTGTCCTACACTACGTTAATTTCACTCAGAGAAAGATTTGAACAGTTAGTATAAAACAATATAAAACAGATTCCCGAAAAACCCGACCTTGTCAAACTCTGTGGTGACCTCCAGACTCCAGTTGAAATTAACTGTAGATTCTAAATCAGATATGTTGTGTGATGAACTCATAAGCTTGAAATCTTTTTTGCCTGATTAGAATGTGGTTACCCCTGTTTATGTTTTGAATTTTATCAAAGACCGGAATTTACTGGAACTGTATCCAAATGTATAGATAGCATTGCGAATATTATTCACTATACCTGTAACGGTTGCTAGTGGGGAAAGAAGTTTTTCCAAGCAGAAGCTGATAAAAACATATTTGCGATCGACAATATCTCAAACTATAGACTAACAAACTTAGCAACTTTGTCAATCGAAAATTTAATTGCAGAGAACATGGACTTTGAATGTCTATTTTAAGATTTCGCCGATAAAAAGGCTACAAAAGTGAAATTTTGTTAATGTTTTCAATAAATATTTTTATTGAAAATATTTATTTCATTGCACCCATTCGTTTCCTTTTTCGTATGGAATTGAATTACAGAATGGGGGCGCCGGATAAATCTCGCCCAGGGCGCTGGTAATGCTAAAACCGGCACTGTTTGTTCATAATCGATTCATGCATAGATTATGACCGGGAATGTGTGAAATAAAAGGACTCTACCAAAAGTTCCTTTATTGTTAAGGGATAGAGGTAAAGCCGGAAAAACTATTATAATTCAAAAGAACAGGTTAAGAATTAATAATGAAAACATACCATGTACAAGATGAAATCAGTATTTAGTTACATTTTCGTATTAATTCAAAAATGAAAGACCAAAGAGGAGTACTTACAAAAATCAAAAGTTATTTCGTCAGTGACCTTCCCAGAATTCATAGTTGTGTCACCGTGTGGTAGGCACCTTTTCTCACTTGACTTGCCACAACTTACGCGCTCACAATTCCACATTTAACTTCCATTTTATACCACCACCACAATACCTTCCAAAAAATATTAGCAGCGTTTTCTTTCTTACATGTTCCTCTGCTTAATCGTGTGTCCGAAATCACATTGGAGTTATGAAATAGCAACGGAGGGAATCGGAGTGGAAGCATATATCGCAAGTCTAATTTGAATAGGCCGGGAGGGTCAGACCTCTCTCACTTGACTGAGGGTCGACAATGACACATAAATTACTACTTTATATGTCCGGCCACTCTGTATCTACGTTCAACGATGCCAGAAACCTTTAGAAATATGTAGGTAAGTGAAATTCTGGGAAAGGGTAGTACAATTATTTAGATGAAGCTGAGCTTTTGACTAGTAAAAGTAATGACTAATGGCTGGGAGTTGGGAAATGGTTAACTGAATGAGAAGAAGGATTTATATTTAGATCTATTTAATAAACCCTGTATTTTTTACTGTTACTCCACCAAAATTGGCAAATTCATCAGTTTTCATCAGTTTCAATGTACCCACATATTCAAAATACGTTTCATAACATGTACTGTATTAACTAATACTCGTTAAATTTCCAATTCAATTCTGAATATCATTCTTACAAATCTAATAATCCTCGCGGAAATCGGCCTCTCATCTCTGTCGTGACTCGCTCGGAATTTCAAACATGGCTACCGAATTTAGACGGGGAACAATCCTACTATAATCGCCTGGCGCTACACCGTTTTCCAATTGATTTAGGAGTTGCGTAGTTATCGGTATTAGTATACGTATTACGTCTAACTTGATTTGATTATGCGTCGGTTTAAGGGGTGATGTAAGAGAACTACAACACATCTTAAATATGCTCGCCTTTGTACATATTTTTTCCAAAATATCTATGAAACAGTATATCTGAGTGTAATAAAACAAAATATTGTTATTTTTATGGTGACTATTTAATTTCATATGCGTTTAGAACACAAATAAACAAACAATTTTAGTATAGCCACCCAAAAAATATCTATAGCATTTATTACGTTTATTTACATGTATTTTCTTTGTCAACAGTGATAAAAAGCAACATGAGGCATCAGACCACGTTGCCTATCACCAAAGTGGGGCCCACCGCGTCATTACGAGACGCCGAGCCAGACTTCATAGGGCCCATTGAAAATGTCACCGTGGCCTTAGGCAGGGAGGCTGTACTTACCTGCTCGGTGTCAGACCTTGGAGATTATAAGGTGAGTGAGAGAATGATATTAAAATTCTCGGCAAATCATTATTCCACGGCGAAGTTTGGGTGCGTCTTGCGTGGGCAAATCGCGAACACGATGGGAAAGTGGCCCCATTATTGACTTTAAATATTTGAATTTTATTGATTTTAGGAAAGTTTTTGACACGTTATGTTTTATGTTATTTTCTGCGAATGGATACTTTAATAATGAAATTGGCTATCTTCTTGGCTTGATGTTTCTAACTTTAAATAAAACTGCAAATTCATGCTCACCTACCTTATTTTACAAGCCCTCATTTTTACTTGTTAAACAGTTTATATTATTGTGAGCCGTCAAACATATACCTAATTGCTGTCGATCTTTTTCTATTTACAGTACAGTTACGACTACTAATAAAGTATATTTTTGTCATCTCCAAGAAAATTAGCTCAATTTACCGTCAAGAGTCGATGGCTACTAAAAGCCTGCCTGTTGTAATCAGTGAAGCAGTGTTAAGATAACGCTAATGGTTTTGACCTTTGTAACAGATTTATTTTCCTGCTATCAAAATTAATATCATCGTTGATTTGCAAATAACGGAATGAAAACAAAGAGGTTCTCGTAAAAATAAAAACTGAAAAGTGTCGGGATGAAGAGAGACTTCACGTATATTTTTTTGTTTGTGTGAACATTTTCTTACTAACAAGTTTACCTCATAACGTATTTCGACTACAACAAAGTATGATTACATAAAAACCTTTACGACTAGAGTGGTTCAAGACATAATTCGCCAAACTTCTAAAACTCAGTTAACATCTTTGCTCCAATCTGAAGTCTAGACTATAACGTTAACCTCACCAGTCGTAAAATAAGCATCAACAAAATTCCATTGCTTAAGCGAGCACTAACATTTGATCTTGTATATTTTGGTATCCCCTGTTTGAGGTAGTAAAATATACATATTACATAGAGAATAAGATACCTTTGAGAAGCTTAATGAAGTTTGTCTTCCTCAAGAGCTGATTCCTTGACGTTATCAGACTCCGTTTGGTAACCAAAACTTAACACCGTCAACTTTAAGGTCACTCTCACTGTACTTAAGACGTTCAATGCCTCGTTGGTCTAGTTGTCGCATAGCCGACTGCTGATCACGAGGTCTCGGGTTCGATTCCCGGGACGGGCCGAAATCGCTTTGTGGGTTTTAGAAACTTTCACAAAGCAGCCCGGAGTTGGAAGTTGGTGATTGATACACCCGTGCATCGGAGAGCACGTTAATGTCGGTCCTGCGCCTGATCTCTCGCCGGTCGTGTCGGATTGCCGTCCCATCGGGTTATGAGAGTGAGGGAATAGGGAGTGCACCTGTGTGTGCGCAAATGCTTGTGCACTATAATATGTCCTGCGCAGCTGGCTGATCTCCTTATATGAGAACAGCCGCCGTGGCCGATAATCGGCTAGGAGGCCATCACTTAAGACGTTTATACCAAAGTTGCTCTCTTAAAACTTTAATGAAATATGTTCACTTGTTTAAACTATGAGCGTGCTAGTTTCGCAACTATAAAATTAAACTCGGCGCAATTGCTTCCAGAAAGTACCACTTTAAACGTTGAAAATAAGACTATTTATTTTATGTAGGGCATTTGAGAGTAAGTTATGATGTGTGTAGAATTAAGGTTGGGGATCGACGGGATATCTTCAGATTAATAATTTTGATCTAGAGGAATACCAATGAAAGCCACCGTTGAGACAGGAAGTGAAAATTATCTTTATTCTTTTATCATAGACCACACACGCATAGACAACACAATACACTATGACCATAGATTACAACATGCCCTTTCTTTAGAAAATAAATCTATCATATTTGACAGTTGACAATTTTGACATTGACATCTAATTTTGACAATTATTTTAATTACCCTCAAAGATACTTTATTTACATTTAAGCAAACAAGTTCTATTTTACTAATTTATAATAAAATTTACATCATACTTATAATTATACATTTTGATACAATGTTGCTTTATAATATTTTGATGGTTACTTTACATAGTGAAGTGTTTCATGTGTAGTTATACCAGAACGTTTTACATCACAATATACTTGTTAATAATATTGGTTTTAAAATTAAAACATTATAAATCTAATCTCTGGGTTTTCTTTAACAACCT
>NWSH02000537.1:5608295-5649344 GCA_002382865.2 Heliothis virescens
TTCTTTTATCATAGACCACACACGCATAGACAACACAATACACTATGACCATAGATTACAACAATGTGTAAGTCAAAATCTAGCAATATGAATGGCCAATCTCCGTTTGTTGAAAAGAAAATTAATGGTGTTTCAATCCGAAACACTTGGAAACATTTATCTGTGTGAATTCACCATTCATGATGTGTTTTTGCGGAGCAATAGTGGTCCGTAAATAACCCTCGTTTATCGAGGATCCATTTAGTGTCCTCGCTCATGAAAAACGAGCTCTTTTCCTTTTAGAAGCAATCGATCAATTGCAATGTCATTTAAACAGAAGCGTACGTTTGATCCTCCTGTCTCATCGAATGGGGCCTCAACTTTATTTTTATTATGGACTCAAATAGCTTTGCGAATTTCTCCAACTACTTTAAAGTGCCATTATTGGAGTTTTTCTATCAAAATTTTATGAATTACTCTCTGTCCCAGAGAGGATATTGTGTCTTTGTTTTTGTCGCTATATTTTTCCTTACACATCATTTGCAAGGAGCCATATTGCGTGACAAGATATTGCACCCATTTTCTTAAGGTAACGAAATATTTTCGAGACACTGAGCATGACGGAAATATTGAAACACTCTTCTACCTCGATATTGCTCGTGGTTTTTTTAATCTTACTTAGTGATCTCATATAATCCTTATGACGTCATAATCTCATGTCACATACGATGTTTCGAAACCATTCATCCAGATCATTGGTTTTGTGTGAATCACAAACGAGGAAGGAAATATCTGAGTAAATAAGGGCATTTTCTCATTGTCATGTTATACGTATTTACTATAAGGACTTGGGGACTTTGAGTTGTAGATACAATTCGGTTTTCTTATTTGCCGCAATTCGTTGATATAAAATAAAGCTGCGTCTATTTTTATGATGCCCCGTCGTGTTGATGTTGTTATTTTTCATGAGGGTACGAACTTTTCATTGTTTATGTGTTCATTGTATATAAAAAATATATTTAATGGACACCAAATATTTTTATTGCATTTATCAAAATAAACAATGAATTTTCTATGACACGGACAGATTTTTGTGATGTTTAGAGGGATACCTACATGAATTGCTTGGATGAGTTATGATGACCACACAGACTACTAGACAGTAATATTCTTCATGTCCATCTCATAATTTTAGCAGGATTGCGAAGAAAAAATGTCCACTTTTTCCATCCTTGTTATCGTAACATTTAATAGATGTAATATAGAACTGAATAAAGGCCCTTTAATTTCCGAGGGTCTTTACAGAGACCTTGTAACTTTAGTAGGTCATAGTAATAACTGTAAGTAAAACGGTAATTGTAAATCAGGCGGGGATGTATACTCGTAAATGAGCGTGCAAATTCTGTCGTCTGCCCCAATTTGTTCCCAATCCCGTGCCCGGGACTCGGCCTGGTCCCGTGCCCATCCAACCGTCAAATTCATTTGCATTTCACCGAAGCGTTATCTCATTACGATTTGCTGATTCCTTATCCTGCTGATGAACTGTGTAATAATTCATAAGTCGTTCGTAAAACAGCGTATTTATAAAATTGTTGTGACAGTTTCGGTACATATTTATGAAATTTATTACTTAATAAATGAATTGTGCTATATATAAAATTTATACTTAAATAAACCTATCGTCATGGTGAATTTCAGGTTACTATGTTTCTATCCAAAAGTACTTGATACAACTCGAAAAAAATCACTCGTCAAATTAAAAGTGAGTATGGGATTTTTACTTGTATACAGGACCGTGCTGGCGTGAAAAGTCTACAATTTTCGTTTAAACCTTTTGAAGCTTTCGTGAGGTTGATGACCTCTGAGCCTGGCAGTTTTTCGACGTATCCGTACCTCTTCATTTTATCTTCATACAGCCTGAGTCCGCATAAATTTAAATCTTTTAAACTTTATAACAAAAGTTGGTTTAAAACAATGCCTTCCACAAATCCTTTGTGCTGGATTAGTGAAGGCGTTATGTGGGAATATGTCAACAGAAACTTTAAAAAAAATGTACTTAGGTATTACTTTGAATATATACCTAAAATGAATAGATACCGATACATATTAGTCTGTTAGAATTTAATAAGTCAAATGTAAGGTTTGCAAGTTTAAAAAAAAATCTAAAATATCTTACCTAATATTCAGCACGTGTAGCTAATTAATTTTCATAATCAAGTTTATAAAAAACAAAAGACTATCCAATCCTATGATGTTTCTCTTATGGTAAATTGCATAATTATGTTGTTACCATGAATATGTAAGAACGCATTATAGTGTAGATATAGCTGTTTATCCTCAACAGATGTTACATTAAAAGCCAGTCTAGTAAAATAGGTCAGTGGTTTACGTGCAACTAACTTGCAAGATAATGTTATTATGATTGTATAAGTTACACTACGTGTGAAAACTTGCCATTAAGGGTTGTTTCTTTTTCTTAACAAAAAAAGTGTTTATGGTATTTTTTTCATTCTTAAGCGAGTGAGTGAGACTAATACGAGTGTGAGAAATAATTATAAATACTGTTAAGAATTGTGACCCCCTGAAAACCCTATTTTTCAGTTAGGTAGTATAATATTGTACATGTTATTTAATGCTAACAATTTATAGTCAGTCAATAAAATGAATTTATGCTACAAGAATATAAGTTGGGCCTGCAATAAATACGTACTTGCAATAATAGTAATAGCGCCCTAGCAGATCGTCGGCCACGGCGGCTGTTCTCATGTAAGGAGATCAGCCAGCTGCGCAGGACATATTATAGTGCACAAGCATTTGCGCTAACACAGGTGCACTCTCTATTCCCTCACTCTCATAACCCGATGGGACGGCAATCCGACACGACCGGAGNTAAGAAGATCAGCCAGCTGCGTAGGACATATTATAGTGCACAAGCATTTGCGCTAACACAGGTGCACTCTCTATTCCCTCACTCTCATAACCCGATGGGACGGCAATCCGACACGACCGGAGAGAGATCAGGCAGGAGGAGGGCGTACTTGCAATAAAAATAGGTACAATATATTTGTTTTAACTGTCAACATAACAATTGCGAGACCGGTACATTGTTTCGAATGTCAACAGCCAAAACACAAACCAAATAAATGTGTATCAGAAACGTATGGTAGAAAATCGCTTCTGTAAATTTTTCAGTTATTTTGATATACTTTACTTTTATGCTTTATTTTAATTATTTAACCCTAGCTTCTGACAGCGGCTTCGCCTGCTTCCCGAGGTGACTATTTCCCGTACCTGGATAAAAAGTAGTCTATGTTGTTCCTCAGGGTTCATTCTATCTCTGTACCAAATCTCATCAAAATCGGCTCACTGGTTTAGGTGTGAAAGCGTAACAGACAGACAGACAGAGTTACATTCGCATTTATAATATTAAGTACGGATTTCTATATATTATTAGCAATTTCATTGCAATCAGTTAAACGAAAATTACTTCCATTAAGTAAATAGTGAGTCCGGCGTGGTCACTTAAAAGTACATTTAAATTACTCGCTGTAGCCGGCAGTGGTTGAAACAGTTTATCTCAAGGTAGTAAACATTTAGTTCGTATTTCTGTTCCAAAAGTGATACGTAGGTACTAAAAAAAGCTGCACTATCTATCACATAAATAGATAATAAATAGATCTTGTTTAGAACAAAAATGTCAACAGGTATAGGTAGTATGCAGGTCTTGAGACATAGTCTAAAAGCTTATTCAACATATTTGGTGCGAATGAAGCTTTATGCAAAACGTGGATTACGAAAGTGCGAATATCTATCTATTCAACTATTTCTTTGCCATCTTTCTGTTTTCTTTGGGAGCCAGTTGTTCATTGATCACGATGGTTTTAATTCTAAAAACGTTTTAGGAGTTAAAGTAACAAATTGATAACACCAGCGAAATTCACTTACTTAGACGAAAGTACTTATGCATATAATTAAAAATAAATTAAGTTACAACTTAATTTGTCTTTTTAGTACATTTCATAACAGAAAGCAAGCTTAAAACTTTGATTCTCGGCTTTAATTTTCAGGAGATAATTCCTTAAAACCTAAGTTCTTTGAAACCGTTAATCGACTTTCCATGTTCGACCTAATCCTCTTGAAAGTTCGTAAGTCAACGGGGAATCAATAAATCCGCATATTCTGAGGTAGTGAGATCAGCCTTTTTCCTTCACAAAGAGATTGGCAGCGTTTGCAATTTCTCCCACCAGCCAGCTAACGGCCGACTCATCAGGACTTAAATCTGCGTCTACATAAAGCCTTTTAGTTACAAACTAAGTGATATTTACATTGTAATTATATATTATAGTTGGAGTAAAATAATAATATAATTTTGTATACAATCCTAATGACTGATAATTCAAAAAAATATTGCTAGAGTTGCGATATAAAAAATATTGCACGTACTTTAACTCTTAAACAATTTCTGAACTAAGATTTGCTGCACCTACAGTAAGAGGGGTCATCTGATGATTTCCCATCGAAAAAAAACTCATCATTTGTACCAAAATAAATGCCAGCGGCTTATTTATTCGCATGTTGGTTCCAAAAGGACAGAACTACACATTTCCACCTTAAAACCATGGATTTCCTTTAAATATTTTACAGGTATATTCCACAGATATATCTTATTTACACAAACATCAGAAACAGCAAAATATCCACATGTTTACTTATGTAAATGAAAGTGTATCAACAAAAAGAGCTCAGGCAATATAAGAATATGATTTATGTGTTTACGTATCGATTTCACGCTTGCTTGAAGTAAATAACTTACTACAGATAAATAATATTACATAAGCGCCTAACGTAACGTGTTTGCAATATGATACTTGCCTAAATATATAAAAAGCTACGCAGATATTGGTAACGTCCACAAAACTAGAACTTTTGAGGTTATCTTCTACCTACATACCAATATATGTAACTTATTTTTATTATGCCATTTCACGGAGTTTATCGAAAAGAAAAAGTTTTGGAAGTAGGTTTAATGTTTCCAATACAGTTCAATGTAGTTTCTACTATTACATGAAATGATTTGTTGGATAGAATACAAAAATTTAAATAAAATCTTAACGCTAATGCAAGTTAAGTATTTTCTCTTCTGTAACCCCTACTATGAGTTTAACATTAAGTTAGTCACTGCTAGAGGCGCTGTAAAATTGTCGAGTATTGACAAAACTATTGCTTTAAGCTCGTGGTAGAGGTACCTACTCCCATAAGTAGTAAATCCAATATTCGTCCATGCATTAAGTTAGTACAGGCGACAACACATCAAGTTACCACCATCTGTCAAATTTCTGCAATAGATTTTCAACCTTATCACAATAGAGGTAGGTTTATATTTGACTGGTATTTGTCATATTAGGGCACCGTGACCTGCTGTTGTCTGAACGTACAACTCACATATCTAATGCATCGCGCATATACCTAATGCAACGCTATCTATTTCTAACTATCCTGATATCACTTATCATGTTTCGCAGTCTTATTAGAACAATACACCCAGACTGCTGACACTTTGTATTAATTATAATTGGTAGAACAATATGTGTTGCTAGCCATTAATTAGTAAACTGACACTATACTATATTGTTGATACAATACGTACTATTAACACACTATTATTATTGATGATTCGACCATGATTATAGTTAGATAATGTTATAATGGTGTTTATAGTACAATCGAGGTGATTAGGTTAATGTACTAGCAATAACCGATGATTTTCGATAATATATTTCAATAATATTCAATAATTATTGCGTGTAAACTGTTTGAGTACTTAGTTTAAAAATTCGCGGAATCAGTACAGAATATAGTTGAATTTCGATCATAGATCAAACACGAGTTACATTTATTACACACTGGCAGTTTTTTATATAATTGATTCCAAACTTTTCGTATTAAAATTTTCCCACGAATATTAGATACTTGTATCGTCTGCTTATAAATAGCAGTATAATTTAGTCCGAACTGAAATAGTTCCGTAACTTAATTTAGGAGTTCAGTACTTTAGATATTGAACACTAATAGCTGTGGCTTCACCCGTATTATGTAATAATATTTTATGAAAGTTAAAATTACCGCTTCGAAGCGATAAGTTTCTTTGTTGTTTTTGTTGGCAGTTAGTAAAAGTTTCTAGTTGATCAATAATGAGATTCAAGACAGAAGTTGGTAAGAAAAATTTGCCGTAACAATGTTAAAAATAAAAGTAATCTTATTTATACTAATACTATTTAAAGGGCAGGTAGGGTATAGGTAAAAATATAATGTAAATAAAGTTTTACTTTAACGAAAATAATTTGCTATTGGCAACCCTGGAGCTTCACATCAGTGCTATTCACATCGAAAATATCCGTTTAGAATAGCCGAATGGGTACCTAAAAACCGAACAAAAACAAATTCCAATACTGGTTAGCTAATAAAAATAACAAATGTCTATCTGTAGGAAATAATAAATCACATACCAAAAAAAGGGCTTGTGAGATTATGCGAATTTACGTATTGAATATTCAGCCGAGGGCACTTTCGCAATCATGACGGAATTGTGAAAATACAGCGCGCATTTTCCGAACCAAGCGATCAGGATACGTATATTCATAAAAAAATAATTCTAAATACTTGCATTGTTCGCGTTTACTAGCTTTTGTTAAAGGAAACTTTTATGATTTTCTGTTGTACCCGTACTTTATAGGTTTCCTATACGGCTGTGCGAGTGATTGGTATTGGCCGGTCATAATGTATAGTAAAGATTTAATATACTTTGACCTTTTATTATTACACTTATTATTACTTTATTATTACTTTTGTTATTGTGCAGACTTTTGATGTTGAATTGGTATATTGTATTATGCTACAGAACATTTTGTATATCGAGAAATAGATTAATATTTTAGACGTCAGTTTGCGTGAAATGTTATTCACAGATCTCCAGCCAACGAAATACAAACAATATTTTACCTACCCACTAACATATTGAAGTTATGTATACAATTTCATAGGCACCACTTTAATATTCTGTCGATATTTAACATACAACAACAAGTTTATTAACAAAAGTTTAACCTATTTAGACTGAGCTCATTCGAAAAATAATAAATCTAATCCCAGCTCTCAAAGAACCTGGATCATAATAAGTAATATAAAGATTATTTATGGCTTCCGTAACTCCAAGAAGATTGAGTTCCAAAAAGATTAGATATTAAAATGATGGCGGATCCATTTCTATCAAAATAAGCTTCTCTGTAGGGGTGCCAAACTTAATGGCAAGGTGAATAGACGTGACAGGCATTTACAGGCTATATTTCATAATGTAAAAAAGAAAAGGTACTTTTACTATTTGCACATGAATATTTATCAAAACATATAAAAATTGACTTTCAAAAAAAATTGAAAACTTTGTTTTTAATTTATTTCTTGAAAATTCATAACCTATTACATACATACATATTATGGCTTATACGTTTGTATATAGATTTAAGAGAATACAGGTTTTATTGGAGAAGTGCACAAGTAGGGCAGCTTACTACAACGCCTTGTAAAACTGAAGACATAATCTCAAAATTGGAAAAATGCACCCAGCATCCTCTTACTACTTTATTTTTTCTCTAACAGAGCCAAATTGTTGATAAAATTTTCAATCTAGAAAACTATTTGAGTGATAAAATTCCGAGTTTAACAGTCGACTGATTAAACCAACAAATATCGTAAATACAAGCATTTAAAGGTCTCAATTTCTAAGCTTATATTTTTATCAGCGAAATCTTTCCGCTTCTGGTCGACCGCCATAAGTTCCCTTCTCCAAATCAGATAATATTGGATTAAAATGTGCCGAACAAATACAAAGTGGGGCGGTAAAATGATTTTTCCTTTTCGTGCCATCTTCCTTTTGTACCCTACGGTTTGTGTTTAACGTAATTTCACTTGATTTCTAACCTTTTTCTTAAGAGAATTCACTTCATTTTATTTTCACTTTGTTACTTGTACCACTTTGTACGTAGAAGTTTTCTTTTGATTACGGGGTTGAAGCCCCTGGCAAGGCTATTATTGTTTTACAGTTACATTGTGTTTAATTATACTCCCATTTACTTGATATTTATGTTAGGGCCTTGTCTTACAGAACACATAATGTAAAGCCTATTTATATAACACACATTTTCGCATTGTACCACGGTGTTTTGTTTTCGAATGCTTTGAGAATTACGTTCTTTGAATTTTTAGCTGATTGTTGGTGTGTAACTGGTGTTTCCACGTCGTGTATGTTGGTTTATAATAAAATAATTACAGGTTCGTTCAAATTCCACAAAGGTTCGTAATATAAAATAATGTTAGCTACAGAATCCCAAAGTAAAAGGCGCTTTTATATGTAATTTATAAAAACACATATGTCATTTAAATATGAGTTCAATATTACACACAGGAAATTCCATTTCTTATATTCCCGATCGACGTTTGAACCCTTGACTTGGCCCGTCACGGGTGAACTACGTTGGTTTCAGTTCAATAAAGATGTGATTCGTGCAAATATTAGAAATAAGATTTTATTTATGTATACGGTAATACGAAGGGTTCTACTTAAGGTTTCAGTTAGAAAACTACGTAAATTCCCAAAAAGTAAAAGCGAGTTCAAAAGGCACTGAAAAAGAAGAAAAAGTACTACAGGTGCATCAGTGTAGTTTATTTTGCCACCGACTTCTTAGGCATTTGTAGTCGGTAAATGCTGAAAACCGCATAAAAATCGGTTTAGCCAAACACTAGATAATTACGCACAAACATACATACACACACAGGTCAAACTGAGAACCTCCTTTTTTGAAGTCGATTAAAAAATTACGAATTATGAAGAGAACTGCGAACTCACATAAAGATCAATTTGCAATTTGCACTGAGTAAACTTTACATTGTTAGAAACCTAGTGCTTCTACCCTTACTGTTCGAGATTTATCCTTTATCTTACGCTCTAGATAATCAGCTGATATTAATTTATAAATATTCTTAAGTAAGGCACAAGATCAGCCAGGCATTAAGACTATGTTCGCTGAATCTCGTTTTCAACATCGTTGGTTTTCGCTAATCCTTATAAGAAAGCCTACAAAGGCAACTCAAGCGTATTCAGTGGCATTCAATGGTTTTATTTCCTTTACTTATTAATAGAACTTTTGCTACTAAATTAAGAACTTACAGTTAAAAAACCTACTATTTTTGCAGTGACTAAAAATGTATTTGCTTCGTTTTGATATTTTACATAAAAGCGATGAATATTTTAGCAATTCATAAAGGTAATAGTGAGATGTATCATATGGTTTTTTTGGTATCAGTTCTTTGAATAAGTTTTCCCAATTTTGTCACCAGGTGGCGTGGATCCGCGCAGATGACCAGACAATCCTAACCCTACATACTCGCCTGGTGACGCACAGTTCCCGATACGCCGTCACCAATGACTCGCCCAGGTCTTGGCAACTCCACATCCGACCCCTGAAGGTCGAAGACCGAGGCTGCTATATGTGCCAGATCAACACCAGCACTATGAAGAAGCAGATTGGATGCGTTGATGTTTTAGGTAAGCTAAAGTATTTATAATAATAAATAATAGTGTCCAAGGTCGATTGTCGGCTGTTCTCATTGGGAACTACCAGAAGTACAGAACATATTATAGTGCATAAGCATTTGCACAGACACAAATGCGCTCACTACTTCTTCACTGTCATAACCCGAAGGGACGGCAATATAACACGATTGATACATCCGTGCATCGGAGAGCACGTTAATGTCGGTCCTGGGCCTGAAAACATTTAATAGTGCAAACTGAAAGGAAATTTTAAATGTTGCGAGAGACGCTCTTCAAAACATTTTTTTTAATATATTTTTTTAAGAGGAGCGCTAGGAGTAAAGCCTCTTGCACCACACTTGTGCTTGGAAGTCAGTTACGAGTCACTTTTGAGTTTGATTCATACTGTATCCACCCACTTAGGTACTCGCACTCGACAGCAGAACTTAATTCCATGTTTAAATTGCTCAGATCGGTCAAAGTGCGTATGGGATTTCTCACTAGCATCCTGAAATGGAAATTTTACTGAGGATACCTGGCTTACCTTTCGGAAGTTAGATGGATAGAACTAAAGAGTTACACGTTTGTGCTATTAAAAATTTTATATTTCGAAGAATTTCAAAAATTTCAAATAAAACTAGTCGTCTGAACCAAAACTAGTAATCGAAGTAAAACTTGCACCATATAAAACACAGAACAATTACTAAAAATAGCTTTAAAAATTAGAACTAAACTACTACTAAACTAACCCAATTTCTTAAACTGCACTAAAACAAAAACTTTTCAAATAAAGTGGTGCCACAAAATTATATGACATACTGTTCGACCGACCACTTGTTTTTATATGTTTTTGCTACTCTAGTGGAAAAAAACCTAGTATTTTTCCAGAGGAAAACAACATTGGGGCAGAATCCGAGCTTTGAATGGCGTCTGGTCAGCCATTAGGAACCCGTTCGTTATAACATAACACCAATACGTTCTCAGAAATATTTTTCCCGAAATGAAATACTGAATAAACCGTATCTGTAGAAAATAGTATAAAATTGATCCAAATACAGGCTGATATTTTATTTATAAAAGCCATTGTGGCTTGAGATTTTGGTTTTATAAAGTTTTATGACGAAGATAGTATTGATAAGAAATCATATCATCATCACACACGATCACCACCCACAGCGACACTATTTTAAATTGCTTTTACAAACAGATAATAATATGATTGCAAAAAGCTGTAAGAATCCCATTTCATTCCACTAACTGAAACAACTTTTTTCTCAGTTCTATATTCTTTGAAAGGATTACAAAGACGTGATATGAAATCCAAAGAAACTACCACACAGTCACATTCACGTAAAATTAAATTTCTAACAACAAGAGATAGGTATTATTACTCAGAACCCCAACTTGTCATAAAAATAAATTTTAAAGCACACAGCTTCAATTTCTCGCAAACACTTGGAAGTAAATTAATTGCACGCAAGAGACAAAAACACTTTCACACGAGCAAAATAACAGAAACAGGGGAAACTATTGTAGAATTAAAGTTAGTACATCTATTGCACAAAGTGCGCAGAACAAATTATGCACCGTCGCTTCGCTTTCTCAAAATTGTTTTTGTTTTCTATTCCTTTCTTTCTTGTCTGCTCGTTTGTACTGTTCATTTGTAGAATTGCTCGTTTCACGAATTTCACCTAAAAAGACTTTCCGCAGGATTCTACATGATAAGATTCTTGAGAAGCAATAGTGATTATCAAAACTTTCGCATGGCTTCAACTTTTATTGTTATATCGATATGTTTTGGGTCCTCGTGTGAAAGCGAGTTTTTTGTTCCAACTTCATCGTTCTTGTGTGAAGGTTCTATGCCACCGATCCTAGCACTCTCTATGCCAATAGATGTTTTTCTCATTTATCAAAGTCAGCAGTCCTATTTAGTTTCCTTTTATGTTGTACTAACAATGTCGTAGATTTGGCATAAGCTTGTAACCCAACCAACTAACAGTTTTCAATAAGCATAAGCAGTTTTTCCGGAAACACCCAACAAAAACATACTCAATAAAAACCGTCACACCCATAGGTATTTTTACTTGTCTAGCCGAGTTCGCAGAAAAATGATCATAGTAGATTGGAAAATCTCAATTCTTGGATTTGTGGCAGACGTCTAAATGGCAGACAGGAGAAATTCGTTGAAACTTCCCAAATAACTTTCGAATTGCCTTCATGTAGTTCCCATACGTGATAACAAATCACTTTATCGCTATTGTTTTAGAAATTCAAATAAACCTTTTGTTCAGTTGAATATTTACGAGTTGCAGTACCGTTGTGTGTGGATTTAACTCTTATAGCTGAGTAATAGTACGTAAAACCTTTACGATATTTTGACAAGTGTAGGCACTTAGGCAGGTATTTTTTAAATAAATAACTTACCTTGAATTTACTTTTATCTAAATCACTCAGATGTCACAATAATCCGCAGCTTTATTCCTCCATTTCCAATAGCACATTTAAATAAAGCTCCAATGCCTAGTGTTTCACACAGGATCAATTCATACATTAAGCTCTTGAAGCGGGCTTTACTCCAAATATTTGGCACCTAAAAATAGTAAAATCGAAACGAATAGTTAAAATAAAAACGAGTAGATAGCTGTTGGGAACGCTTGAATGGTCCCTGAGGGTTGTCAGCGGCCCAGCACGTAGGCTAATAGCGTGCCCCCACGTCGCGTCGCCTGCATCGACTGTTTTGTTCAGTTGTTCCTGGAACCAGTGATTTACAGTCCGCACATTTTGTTCGTGAGCGGATTGGGGTCAATAGTACAAGTTTCTGGGGCTTGATCGACGTTCTGCGTTTTGTTTACGAATTTTAGACAATACTTGTTTTGGCATTTGTTTTCTTTTACTTTTTATTTTCTGTGGTTGGGTTCATGCTCTTGTTTTCCGTTGCTTTTTTGTTTTATTTGCTTTCCATGTTTTCATGTTCAGCAATATAATTGATAGCACGGATCAGTACTACTATAGTCTGTATAATACCATTTATTAGCCATATAGATGACAAATTGAGGGTACTATACAATAAGCCAAGCGATTCCGTTTGAGCTCCAGCTTTCAAGCACAGAAAAACATGTTTTTCTTCAACTTTGTTATTGAACGATGTTCTCAAAATATTTTCCGTTCACCGCAAAACCAGAGCAAAGCTGGGATATTATCAAAACTTGTTTATACCGGTCGCTTTAATACACGAACGTCAACTAAAGTTCGTCAGTTTGCACAGTGAGTTAACACGTAAAATTGTGTTCAATAATCCTCTATCAAAGTCATATACTTAGTATGGAGGTGCCATAGTATAATGCTAAGTTCATAAAGACGATAGTGACGTACGTGGCTTTGCGAAGTTTAGTGAGACGTGACTATTACGTATAAATGAATATATTATGTAGGTATAGGTGTAAGTTTTGCTCGCGATAAGTCTTCGTATATGATTTCCGAAAGTATAATGATGTTTATTTCAGTTGTAAGTTTGTAAATGAAAGATCTATTGAATGAATGGGAATTAAAGTTTTTTTTATTATTATTTATTCACATACACTTAAAAAGAATATGTAGGTATTGTAATCGTATAAGATACCTAACACAAAATTATGTACTTAAAAGCTTCAATTTTGAAAATATTATCTCAAGTATAAGTCCTTTCCATATATCATCTAAAATATTACACGCCAGGAATATTCTAAACCTAAAATACTGTTTTTTTTTTAATTTATGACTCTTTATATAAAAGTATTATTTTCCACTGTGCCAACTATCAATTTTGAAATATCGAATGCATGGTCATTCGACATTTAAAAAAAATGATCGGTAAATTGTTTTCAGGTAATGTATTTAAATGGCCGACGGCACTATGGACGTTTCAGATTGTAAATAAAAGGTTTTTACCGCATACATCGTTTTAATTAATTTAAATCGTTTCATAATAACCTGTGTTGTGAGTGCATGAAGTACACATATAGTGCAGATACATTATGGTTTAAATGGTTGTGTATTATCTACCTACTTTATGGTCACACTGAAATACAAAATTGAAAGGTTTGGTCATAATGTAATATGATATAATTGTGGTACTGATTTGTTTGTTTATTTATAGTGTTGTATCACGTTCAAATTATATTACTAGCGTTAATGTTCAAGTTAAGAACTAAAAAATTTAAGATAACTTAGAAGCTGGTATGCGGACTTGGACACAGGCGATCAAACATAAAGCCACTAACCAGGAAAGAGGAGGCAAATGATAAGGTGGGATAATTTGTAAACTTTGATAGCCTAGAAAGATTTATAATAAAAGCAAGTATTTTTTCCTCGATACGGAACTTTCTATTTATTCACTTCCTCTACATTAAATTTTCTACGAGAACATCAAATCCCTTATCCTTTTCTTCATGCTCATGGGAATCACAACATGATGGAACCTGCTTCCGTTCAGTTCAACTTTTTTATAAGCATCCCGGCGAAATGAATTTGGGTATTGTTTTACTTTCATAATTTATTCCCTTTCCTTACTGAAATAACAAACCTTTGTATAAAGATTACATTTCTGAAAATATTGGTCTTAGAACCTACATTTTATTAAAATTGCTGAGACTTTCACTGGTAGGAAAAGATACTTAATTNTTGAATATTTACGAGTTGCAGTACCGTTGTGTGTGGATTTAACTCTTATAGCTGAGTAATAGTACGTAAAACCTTTACGATATTTTGACAAGTGTAGGCACTTAGGCAGGTATTTTTTAAATAAATAACTTACCTTGAATTTACTTTTATCTAAATCACTCAGATGTCACAATAATCCGCAGCTTTATTCCTCCATTTCCAATAGCACATTTAAATAAAGCTCCAATGCCTAGTGTTTCACACAGGATCAATTCATACATTAAGCTCTTGAAGCGGGCTTTACTCCAAATATTTGGCACCTAAAAATAGTAAAATCGAAACGAATAGTTAAAATAAAAACGAGTAGATAGCTGTTGGGAACGCTTGAATGGTCCCTGAGGGTTGTCAGCGGCCCAGCACGTAGGCTAATAGCGTGCCCCCACGTCGCGTCGCCTGCATCGACTGTTTTGTTCAGTTGTTCCTGGAACCAGTGATTTACAGTCCGCACATTTTGTTCGTGAGCGGATTGGGGTCAATAGTACAAGTTTCTGGGGCTTGATCGACGTTCTGCGTTTTGTTTACGAATTTTAGACAATACTTGTTTTGGCATTTGTTTTCTTTTACTTTTTATTTTCTGTGGTTGGGTTCATGCTCTTGTTTTCCGTTGCTTTTTTGTTTTATTTGCTTTCCATGTTTTCATGTTCAGCAATATAATTGATAGCACGGATCAGTACTACTATAGTCTGTATAATACCATTTATTAGCCATATAGATGACAAATTGAGGGTACTATACAATAAGCCAAGCGATTCCGTTTGAGCTCCAGCTTTCAAGCACAGAAAAACATGTTTTTCTTCAACTTTGTTATTGAACGATGTTCTCAAAATATTTTCCGTTCACCGCAAAACCAGAGCAAAGCTGGGATATTATCAAAACTTGTTTATACCGGTCGCTTTAATACACGAACGTCAACTAAAGTTCGTCAGTTTGCACAGTGAGTTAACACGTAAAATTGTGTTCAATAATCCTCTATCAAAGTCATATACTTAGTATGGAGGTGCCATAGTATAATGCTAAGTTCATAAAGACGATAGTGACGTACGTGGCTTTGCGAAGTTTAGTGAGACGTGACTATTACGTATAAATGAATATATTATGTAGGTATAGGTGTAAGTTTTGCTCGCGATAAGTCTTCGTATATGATTTCCGAAAGTATAATGATGTTTATTTCAGTTGTAAGTTTGTAAATGAAAGATCTATTGAATGAATGGGAATTAAAGTTTTTTTTATTATTATTTATTCACATACACTTAAAAAGAATATGTAGGTATTGTAATCGTATAAGATACCTAACACAAAATTATGTACTTAAAAGCTTCAATTTTGAAAATATTATCTCAAGTATAAGTCCTTTCCATATATCATCTAAAATATTACACGCCAGGAATATTCTAAACCTAAAATACTGTTTTTTTTTTAATTTATGACTCTTTATATAAAAGTATTATTTTCCACTGTGCCAACTATCAATTTTGAAATATCGAATGCATGGTCATTCGACATTTAAAAAAAATGATCGGTAAATTGTTTTCAGGTAATGTATTTAAATGGCCGACGGCACTATGGACGTTTCAGATTGTAAATAAAAGGTTTTTACCGCATACATCGTTTTAATTAATTTAAATCGTTTCATAATAACCTGTGTTGTGAGTGCATGAAGTACACATATAGTGCAGATACATTATGGTTTAAATGGTTGTGTATTATCTACCTACTTTATGGTCACACTGAAATACAAAATTGAAAGGTTTGGTCATAATGTAATATGATATAATTGTGGTACTGATTTGTTTGTTTATTTATAGTGTTGTATCACGTTCAAATTATATTACTAGCGTTAATGTTCAAGTTAAGAACTAAAAAATTTAAGATAACTTAGAAGCTGGTATGCGGACTTGGACACAGGCGATCAAACATAAAGCCACTAACCAGGAAAGAGGAGGCAAATGATAAGGTGGGATAATTTGTAAACTTTGATAGCCTAGAAAGATTTATAATAAAAGCAAGTATTTTTTCCTCGATACGGAACTTTCTATTTATTCACTTCCTCTACATTAAATTTTCTACGAGAACATCAAATCCCTTATCCTTTTCTTCATGCTCATGGGAATCACAACATGATGGAACCTGCTTCCGTTCAGTTCAACTTTTTTATAAGCATCCCGGCGAAATGAATTTGGGTATTGTTTTACTTTCATAATTTATTCCCTTTCCTTACTGAAATAACAAACCTTTGTATAAAGATTACATTTCTGAAAATATTGGTCTTAGAACCTACATTTTATTAAAATTGCTGAGACTTTCACTGGTAGGAAAAGATACTTAATTAGTTAATTACTCAATTATATTTTAGAAAGAAAAAATGTCTAGATATTAGTGAGTTTTTTTTTTATTTTGTACTGACCTTAAAAACACTCATAAAATGATAGAGACTGTAAATCTGTTAAATTAGTTCTAATATGTGTATGTACTTGCTTTATACATCTAGTAATCTATACTTATAATAAATCTGTAGAGAGGTCAATTCTGTACATCAGGGGGTGATTAGGGATAGATACTGATCCCAAAAATGCAATCTGGAAAATGTTTTGTCTGTCTGTTTGTAACCGTTATAGTAACCATTTTGTAAGCTTGGTATACTTATTATTCATACTCCTGAAATGGTTATACTATACTTTTTATTACGCTACAATCAATAGGAGCAGATCAGTGAAGGGAAAGATCTTTGATTATGACGACGCGTTGTCGCTTGCGTATGCGACATGATCCGCGAACTAAGTCGCTGGCAGAAGCTAGTCTATACTAATATTATAAAGAGGAAAACTTTGTTTGTTTGTTTGTTTGTTTGTTTGTTTGTTTGTTTGTTTGGTTGTAATGAATAGGCTCAAAAACTACTGGACCGATTTTAAAAATTCTTTCACCATTCGAAAGCTACATTATCCACGAGTGACATAGGCTATATTTTATCCGGGTACGGGCAGTAATTCCCACGGGATGCGAGTGAAACCGCGGGAAAACGGCTAGTCTATAATATACTCTTTGATTGTATTGAATTATGATCTCTAAAAATTTTCTAGCCTTTCTTATTCAAATGAAAATATGAACAAAAAAATAGGGTAATGAAATTAAATCTGCTTTCCCAGAAGGGACTTAGGATTATAATAGAATACTATGCGGATTTTGGACTACTACTGAGAATTTCATAATCCTTAAACCATGAAACATTATTTGATTTAGGAATTAAACATTCCGACATTCATATTTGTGATCATTGTGAATGGTTTCTCTTTGAATGATATTCCAGAATTAATTATCGAATTTTGTTCTACAGTGCCTCCAAATATAGTGGACGAGGGTACGAGCGGGGACCTGGTTTCCCGAGAAGGTCAAGACGTCAGTTTGTCCTGCAGAGCTGAAGGTAGACCTCTACCAAGAATCCTCTGGCGAAGAGAAGATGGAGCTAATATCCAGCTGAGGAATGAGGCTGGAGAGCTTCGGAAAGGTGAGTCAACAGATTTTTTGTGGATATACGCTATCGCAATTACTATAATAAGCGAATACTTTTTTTGGGTTATAACTTCGATTTGTAAAAAATAGAATATTTTGGTGGTAAGTATACATACTTTTCCGAAAGCAAAATGTTTACATCACAAGCTTTTATTACTGAGTTTTTAAGGGTACGACTTTTAAAGTTGAAGATCTATATGAAACCCCTCAAAGTTACAAATAAGTAACTTCGGTCTATATCTGTGTTAATAATTATTACCTCTATAAATCCAAAAGTTTGTACAATGTACGTTGGTTCAGCTGTCACCCTAAAACTACGTTGTAGGTTATGATGAAAATTGGCAATAATAAAACTTACACACCTAAATAACGCATAGATTATTTTTATCTATGTGCGGGAAGTAGCTGTGACGAGACGTGGGTGAAACCTCGAATAGAAGCTAGTCTTCTATATTTATACGACCTTTGTGAGAAAAATATCAACAAAAACAAGATTTCCGAGTTCACGAAAATAAGTAAGTAAACTCGATGTAATATTAGAAGTATTATCGTGATGTATTATTGAAAGTGTCCTTCGAGGATTTTCCTTATAAAGTATTAGATTTTCCGGCTTTATGATGCGCAAGAAAATTGATTCATTTTAGTCGAGTCTTTTGATACGAAATTATACTTTTTCTTCGAACTGGATAAAATATGCTAATATTAAATAACAAAGTCAATCCTGTAATATCGGAAGTATCACATTCTTTTATTCGTCTTAAGATGTATGAGACACCCCAGCGGGGCCCAGGAGGGCCCAGCCTGTGGGATTCTTCGAAAGAGTTACCGCGGCCCAGGTACACAAAGGGTTCAAGAAGGAACACGGTGGATTTAGTCAGTAAAAGTCTGACACTCCCTCACGTTGTCACCCACAGTGGGAGGGGTCATCTGATGATTTCCCATCGATAAAAAAAAGAAAAAAAGATGTTTAAGACAGGAACCAACATATAGCACTTACACGTAATAAATAGTAACACGCGTCTAATTCCTTTCCCAAGCTATATACTCGGGATCCTTTTTGCAGTTCATTTTAATGGGCTAGTTTCCACCTAACGATGGGGAAGCCTTTTATGCAGAAGCGGCTTAAGAAGACTGATTGCAGCTAGACGTCATCTAAAATTGTTATCTCTTGCTTTCGGTAGAATTTATTAGCACAATCCTTGGACGGTTGCTTTTAATTACCTATGAAGTACAAAAGAATAATTTTCATTCAAGAAAAGGAAGTGAAGTGAGGTTTTTTTAATCCCAATTCACAGAATCAAAATTTTCAACATTTGGCTGATCACTTTTATGGCATAGTTGCTGTCTACTCTAAAATTATAAAGGCATTTTCACGCGTACTCATGGATAAACCCTCATCTTTTCAGATTTAAATTATAGGTATATACCATTTTGGTCAAATACAGTTAGAATATACCCGAGTCCTTACTGTGACAAAGACGTACGTAGTTGAGTAAACGTGTTCAGTACGCTTCGTAGAATCGATTCCTGCAAAGAGCTATGTAGATGTATGGCCTACAGAGAATTGCTGCCTGTCTTAGTACAAACTCAAATGTGTGCACGTTGAATGTACAAACGTACTGTCTTACTACTTTTTAAGGCGATATTCTACAAGTATGCAGCACTATTGCGCATATAAAGTTTCCTCTAGTCTACTCTTTTTAACAGATTTTTACAAAAAAAAAATAGTCAAACTGTATCTAATGGCATAGTCTCCCTATATTAACGTTTGAACGGATTTGAACAAATATAAATCTTATTCTGCATTATGTAAGCTACACATAATTGAAACCGATTATGTAGTTAAATTATTAACAATCAAATAGCTGACCGAAGAAATTAAAGTTAAATTAGTCACTAGTGTAATTATCTCGTATAACCATGATATTTTCAAACGGCAAACGGTACAGAAATCTGAACTTCAAAATACATAGTTAAAAAAAACACACAAATAACTAAAGGCTTAATTACTTTAAGGCGGCAGCGTTTTGCAGTAAAAACGCCATAAGACTAAATAAGACTGGTGGAGCCAGTTAACTGCAGTACTTCCAAACAAGAACCACGATTGAAGTAATTAAGCTTGTTCCTACAAAAAAGTTTGTAAAACTAGTTTTCTTTTTTTGCCAACAGTCTTTAACTGGCTCGGATGAGGTAGAATAGATACTCAATAAAGAATTCGAATTAGACTAGTTGTAGAACTTGTTGATTGAAAAAGGACTTTATTCAAATTCTCAGACGTGGAGTTAGACTTATTAAAGTTTTAAATTGAATAAAGGCTAAATTCTCAATTAGACGAAATTAAATTTAACTGTATTGTGAAAATTTTCACTCTAAAGGTATAGGGTAGATGATGGATCATCTTTTAGTTTGCATCAAAATATACGTTTTTTATCCATGTTCGAATTTTTATGTTAGAAGACACGACGTAGCAAAACAAAGGAACGATGCATTGGTCTGCAGCAGGCTCCTCGATGCTAACCCCCTAAGGGACTTTACTGCAATATCGAAAACTTCACATTTCCTTTTACCCGACTAGCAAGAAGGGTTAAATTGTTCTTCTTATAACGATAAAAACAAAGACGATAATTTCTATGTATTAGAAAAAAAAAATCTGGTGAATATACCCAATAAAACCGATTACATAAACGTTTTTATAACAACTGTTTACTGTATGAAATTGACAAGGTATGTAAATAGTTTTTTTAATGCCCGTTTGTATTGTCGTAAAAAGTGGGCCTAAAAATTTCAATCAATTTTAGATTTCGTAAAAACAACATTACAAACTTATTAATTGGCTAGTTTCTAAGCACCTCTATCGGCGGATAATCTATCCATTTTTAAGGAAAAATATCGAATATTGTGTGACAAGGTCCTAAAGTTATGATAAGCATAACTACTTCATCCACCGTGTAAAGATCCCCAAAATACAAATCCCAAAGGTTTTTGAAAAGATGAAATACAGGAAAATCGGTAGGGTTTTAATCTTAAGTATGAGATGTTCCATATGGTATTATTGAAAAGGTTCTTCCAGCATATAAAGGATGTTTTACTTTGTTAGGAAGCTTAAAAAAATTGATAATGTGTGTTCTTAGTTGTTTCAAAAATTATATTCTTCATATTTCTATTAGAAATCATCATAAAAAGAACAATACAATGGCCGGTGTCTGAGAATCTTATAGTTAAAGAGAAAATAAATAGATAAACCACTAACAAAGCTATTTAAAAACCAACATACCTACATTACTATGGCCAAAATATTTACATAATAACATGTAGTTTAGAAACATTTTTAAATAAGTTACACGTCTCCTTAGTAAGTAGTGTTTACTAACTGTTAAATGTAAACATGGAAACATAACTATCTATGAATTATTCCACAGATATTTTGTAAGAACTTTGTACTTTGAAATATAAGTTTCAAACATATTTCACTGCTCGCCGTTACGAGTGGACGGAAGTTAAACTTTTTTAAGTGACCGATTTAAAGTTTTCGTAGACTGAACTTTACATTTTATTAATGTTTGTCTTCGTCTTATGTTATTATACTGGTATATATGGAAGTTCGTCTTTTGTTTTCATATGGATCTTTCTACTTTGTAAAAGATTTTCCACTATCTAGCTAGATTTTCAGGCACTCGCGCGCGATTTCTTTCGTTTTTCAATTTTCTTTTGTCAAATCATGGAGATGGATACCCAAATATAAAATATTAATGTAAAATATTATTTCATAAAAATTTTATTATAATGAAAAAGAGCCAATTCCATCGTTAATCTACCACACAATATATTGAAAACATGTCGCTGAAATTAAGTAAAATAGGTACTTATATAAATCATATACCCGAATGATTTATAAACTCAATATTTGACCTATAGAAAATTCATTTTTGAAATTTTGATGTCATAATGCCTAAGCTAAGACTAAAACCTATAATTGATGGTCCATAATACTCTGAATGTTTTCGATTTTCAGTGGCAACGAACCGCATCTTTGTGTTTTTGCTGTAAACTTTAATTTCTCTTTGTCAGTGCAGTTGTTGCCTCATTTCCGTACATCAATTGTGGAGTTACTGTTGTTGCCATTGTCATTGCAAATTCGGTTTGACTTTTTTATCTGTTCGATAATTATTGAGCATAATTCACTCGTTATACTTAAAGCGATTTGTCGCAGCCAATTGGTTGTATTAGCCAGCCTATTGGATGCCTAGGCGGTTAATAAAACGTCGACATCCAATGAAATAGCGGAAAATCAACTAGGCAAGTGACTGAAGACAACGTTTAACTAGATGGCCAAACGTCATTTAACCATTAGGTATTGGCTGGCTTCTTCTTCTTGTCGAGTGAGCTGCAGGTTTAATCACCTGACAAGCCCTAGTGTCAGAGTTTTTCTCAAATCCGCCTGACGGCCTCTGACGTGGATTTATAACTACGACTGCTACTGAGTAACAATCGAGGACGACGGCTTTACGTGCCCTCCCAGGCACGGGGGTGTAACACCGCCAACTTCCAAACTCCAGGCTGCTTTGTGAAAGTTTCTAAAACCCACAAAGCGATTTCGGCCTGACCCGGGAATCGAACCCGAGACCCGTGGCACGGCAGTCGCGCTATGCGACCACTAGACCAACGAGGCAGTTCATTGGCTGGCTAATTCAACCAGTTGGCTGTGACAGATATTTAACGAAGTCATATAAAGCAAAGAAGGTGTTTTAATTAAAATCTTGGAAGTCAACAAAGCTATCAGGAGGATATAAATATTGAATCACACACGACTGATTTAACCGTGTCTTTCATATCTCTTAATACTATTCTTTCGTTTCTTTGATCACCATATTTCTTTCAAATCTTAAGTCTTTAAAACTATGTTAGTATTTTAAACAATAACCTGTATCCTTTTGTTCGCAGTGGACATGTTCATGGGGCCTAGCCTGAACCTGTCAAAAGTGGAGCGTCGCCAGATGGGCGCGTACCTCTGCATCGCCTCCAATGACGTGCCTCCATCCGTCAGCAAGAGAATAATGCTAAGCGTTACTTGTAAGTATAAAGCAACTAACTGCGAAATTCAATAATCTATCTCTCTCTGGATTTGCCTACTAGAGATAGGATTTTGACATTAGCCCCCATACAAGTAATGTCAAATTCCTATCTCTAGTAAGCAAATTAACAGATAGATGGAATATTGGGAACGGCCTTTAATAGTCAATAACTTAATAGTCTGAAACACCTGGATTTTCAAATATACTTTGTTTTCTGCGATTGCAAATCTACACACGAAATTTAAAGCTAGAATTCAGATGTTTATTGTCTCAGCATTTATCAGAAATTCACAGGATCTAAATAAACGCCTGTTAAATACAGGCTATCTATTAATCAATATTTTTTATTTTGCTCCGTTCATAAATTCAATATTTAGCTCCGTTTTATGTGTTCGAACGACGCAAAAAGGTGTTAACTGCATATAAGGTTAAAATTTTTTAAACATTTCATTTCGGGCTTTATACTAAGAGTTAAAAGGTTTAAACTTGCCTATTTAGGGTAAGTAATTCGACCTCACGGATTAGGTCTCACGGCAAATTATTAAAGTTCTATTATTCACAAATTCATAAATGGCTGGATAATAAGGTTATTTTTACTTTTAAAACGTGTCTTTGCCTTATTATTCATGGACTATTTTGTTCACAGTTCCGCCTTCAACTTTAGTGGCGACTAAAGTGATCGGCGTGCCCACAGGCTCGCAAGCAAGGCTCGAGTGCTTCGTAGAAGCGTACCCTCAAGCTATCCACTACTGGCTAAAGAGTGGGGAGGAAATGATATTATCTGGGTAAGTGCCGTCAACAAGTTATGGTGACCAAGTAATTCTATGTAGCTTTTTAAATGGTGTAAGACATGTAGTCGTGCATACCTACAGTTCATTTGATCCATGTTTTCATGTAAACATTTTTTTTTGGGTTAGCAGGATTTAAATATATTTTTGAGCAGAATACTCTATAAGTAAACAGCATGACTGAGTTTCACAAATTATTGCGTCATTGGTCGCCCAAGTTCAACTTAAGAAAGTCAAGTCCAGATTAAGAAAGTAAAAAAAGTCATCTTTAAAAATGTCTCTATACAATTCACAGTAACATAATACGAAGTAAGTAAAAAAAATACCAAAATAGAAAACTAAATTACTGAGACAAAATTTATTTTCTCAAAAAACATTATACATACACATTACATACACATCGTAACTACCCAAACAAAGCAAGAAAAATGTAACAATTCACGCAGAAGGGGCAACAGTTGCCATTATCAATCGTGCTAGTAAAACTCCCGTTAAAAGTATTAACGAATACCGACAAAGTTCTCGAACGTTCTTTTGCCATTATCTCTTGCCCCTTTGCCATCTGTTCTGGTTTCGCTCCAGAACGGAGTAAAATTGGTAATGTGCTATTTTATTGGTCATTAGCGTATCCTTGGAATGTTATATTTATTGATTGCAAGCATGCAATTTAGTTGAATATGTATTGGCGTGCAAGTACTTGTATGTTTATGGAACGACTTCGTGCTTTTATGAAGATAAAGTGTCTTGGAATATAGTTCCTTAACTAGTTAATTATGTTCTCTGTCCATTTAAGGCAATTTTCTTACTTTTATCTTGCCCCAATTGCACCCTCACCTGCCCATAGTGCTCGCTGCTGAAAGACACACGAGGCTCTGGCGACTGGTGATGGTATAACCAGCACTGAGTACAAGTGGAATATCAAATGTCTTGCTCAGAGATAAGCAGCACCATCTTTCAAGCTAAAAATATTCAAAAAATAAGTATGGGCAAAATGCTCCTAGTTTGGGTGAGGTCTTTACCCAAAAGTGGACGTTCCAGGCTGTGACGATGATCTCATTTTAAAATGCCAGATCTTACCACTGAAGTCATCTACCTCATTTTACTCATAAATACTTTATTATAACGTAAATCTCTACTATTTAAAATAACATTATTTTTGTGTAGGTAGTAATAACAAGCTGTTGCCACCATTTACTCTTGCATACAAAGTATAACCTCAGTTGACCCACTTTGAGAAATATAATAATGTTACTCATATTCGCGTAAAGGTTTCTACTTAGAATTTCAGACTATTCAAATTTGAAATTGCTTTGTATATTATCGCACTTCAAAGCCGTATAAAGTAGACAAACATTATTTGTATCTCATTATTTTTTGGATAGCATGATTTTGATGAAGTGCGAGTTGGACTCACGCACGAAGGGTTCCGTACCATTATCTATGAAGAATGACCGTATCTTTTACCTACAACTAGCCATTTACGAAACCGCAAATTATAACTTTGCTATTCATATATTTGAATGAAAAACAAAGTTATAATTTGCGGTTTCACATGTTTATTGTATGGGGACCCCCTCAAAACTTATTTTTCATGTTCAGTATTTGTTGTTATAGCAGCAACGGAAATACATAATTTGTGAAAATTTCAGCTTTCTAACTATCACTAGGCTTGTGAGATACAGCCTGGAGACAGACAGACAACGGAGCCTTAGTAATAGGGTCCCGTTTTACCCTTTGGGTACAGGACCCTAAAAAGACACTGCATGTACAGACAACAGCAGGTCACGGTACCCGAATCTGTCTGTGTCACTAATCAAACATGAACCTTCCACTATTGTGATAAGGTAGAAAATCTATTGCAGAAAGACAGATTGAGGTAACTTGATGTGCTGTCGTCTGTACATTTACAAACACAAGCTTGGCTCACCCGCTTTCTTGAGCTATTAACGAACGTTCCCAGTAACCTATCTATCTCTTGATTTGCTTACCATACTTAGAATTTTGACATTAGCCCCATACAAGTAATGTCAAATTTCTATCTTTAGAAAGCTAATCCAGAGATAGACAGAATATTGAATTTTTCAGTTAATCTATTGAAGGTAAGGATAGTGAAACTCCTAATTAGCTCCATGGAAACGTGGTGATCAATACTCGTGCTAACTAAGTATAAAATGAAACCTTTGACCTCAGCTGATACCACGAAGCTAAGATATCACTATTACATCTGTAACCTCACTCAAAATTATAATCTATTTATAATCCTTGAATATTAAATCAAATTAATTAATATCTCTATCTTGCTGAGCGTTCGGCGGAGTTATTAAATTAGTTAAAACATCTTACGAAAGTAATTAGACAAATTAGTTCATTATTTTGCTTAATCATTACTGAGTCGTTCTCGCATTTATAGCGTCGTAAATCCCTAAAGTATCTGCAGACTATCTTTCCATTGACCTCATAGCTAAAGTGCTTTCTTATTGTTGTTTACTTATCATTATTTTTAATGGACGTCGGATCTTAAGCTCTGTGTACTTATGAAGTATACTATATACATACATGTTATGTATTACGTTTGTAACGTAAACTGCTGTATAAACCTTTACATTAACAACTATTACGTATTCGAAGACTTAAGGCCAGTTTCACAGGTTTCAGATAAAATTCAGATATTGCCATAGAAAAGTAGGGTACTTTTTTAAAACTATTATGGCAGTATTTGTCAGGCTATCTAGAAAATTTATCTGGAAAATGAAAAAATGGCCGTAAATGTAAAAAAGCTGTACCACTAGCAGCCACCGATGCTTTGATGCTGATGCTGAATATGGATGTCGTTTATGCGTAAGATAATTGTATAGTAAGCAAACAGTAAATAACACAATATACATTTCAACATAAATGAAGAATAAAACATTATAAGTAGTACAATTGAAGTAGGAAGCAATCTCCTGCTCATTTTTCGATTCGATGCCTACCAATTACTATACGAATGTAATTGCAGAACGATAATTAGTACGTGTATAAGCCTAATTCAGACATGCGGGAACCGCGCGTTTTTCTAGCGGTTGGGTTACGGTAACCGCGCGGTTATATCTGAATAATTACTTAGTAACTCATACAAATAAGACCTGCGCGATTTCCATGCAATTCTGAAATAGCGCGGCTCCCGCCTTGTCTGAACGAGCCCTAAGTTCTGTTCATAACTTCCCATCAAATTTATTATACTACCCACAGTTCCAGGAATTTAGTCTACGTGAATATTAATATCATAATTCAGGGCTAGAGTAATTTATTAATGTTGAATTGGGTGTTTTTTATTTGTTCTTACCCAAACGGTAAAACCCCTATTACTAAGACTTTGATATCCGTCTGTCTATCACCAAGCTATATCTCGTAAACTATGATAGCTAGAAAGCTGAATTTTTTATTTGTATTATTTGTATTTATGTTGCCGCTTTAACAATGAATACTAAAAACTATGATAAAGTAAAAAAAATAGGATAGGGTTTATTACTATCATACAGAATCACAGGCTACTCTTATGTAATGTTTAGCTGCTATTTATTAAAAAGTGTTTCTTAAAAAAGCATTTTGTTGCAGTGGCAAACACGAGATATCTGAGGAGCGTGTATCTCCATACCAACTGCGGACGATACTTATAGTTTCGCAGTTTGATTCCGAAGATGTGGGGACATACACATGCGTCGCCACCAACACCATGGGGAAGGCTGAAGGCACTTTACGTTTATATGGTAAGATTCTATACGATCCCACTATACAACAGCCTTCGCTGGAATGATAAGTATTCTATGCACTAAAAGAACGCAGATTAGTACTGCATAGTAGTCTTATGAACAAATCTTCACTTAATGGCTGTTCTATTACCCTGTCTGTAGTGCCTTTTAGTTAACATACATGACCGTAACACAGATCGTGCATAATCGTAACTTAAGGCCCGTTTACACATTGCGATTTCATTGCCCGTTGCTAGCCATTTTATTGCATGAATATTTGACAAGCNTTATTTTTTGGATAGCATGATTTTGATGAAGTGCGAGTTGGACTCACGCACGAAGGGTTCCGTACCATTATCTATGAAGAATGACCGTATCTTTTACCTACAACTAGCCATTTACGAAACCGCAAATTATAACTTTGCTATTCATATATTTGAATGAAAAACAAAGTTATAATTTGCGGTTTCACATGTTTATTGTATGGGGACCCCCTCAAAACTTATTTTTCATGTTCAGTATTTGTTGTTATAGCAGCAACGGAAATACATAATTTGTGAAAATTTCAGCTTTCTAACTATCACTAGGCTTGTGAGATACAGCCTGGAGACAGACAGACAACGGAGCCTTAGTAATAGGGTCCCGTTTTACCCTTTGGGTACAGGACCCTAAAAAGACACTGCATGTACAGACAACAGCAGGTCACGGTACCCGAATCTGTCTGTGTCACTAATCAAACATGAACCTTCCACTATTGTGATAAGGTAGAAAATCTATTGCAGAAAGACAGATTGAGGTAACTTGATGTGCTGTCGTCTGTACATTTACAAACACAAGCTTGGCTCACCCGCTTTCTTGAGCTATTAACGAACGTTCCCAGTAACCTATCTATCTCTTGATTTGCTTACCATACTTAGAATTTTGACATTAGCCCCATACAAGTAATGTCAAATTTCTATCTTTAGAAAGCTAATCCAGAGATAGACAGAATATTGAATTTTTCAGTTAATCTATTGAAGGTAAGGATAGTGAAACTCCTAATTAGCTCCATGGAAACGTGGTGATCAATACTCGTGCTAACTAAGTATAAAATGAAACCTTTGACCTCAGCTGATACCACGAAGCTAAGATATCACTATTACATCTGTAACCTCACTCAAAATTATAATCTATTTATAATCCTTGAATATTAAATCAAATTAATTAATATCTCTATCTTGCTGAGCGTTCGGCGGAGTTATTAAATTAGTTAAAACATCTTACGAAAGTAATTAGACAAATTAGTTCATTATTTTGCTTAATCATTACTGAGTCGTTCTCGCATTTATAGCGTCGTAAATCCCTAAAGTATCTGCAGACTATCTTTCCATTGACCTCATAGCTAAAGTGCTTTCTTATTGTTGTTTACTTATCATTATTTTTAATGGACGTCGGATCTTAAGCTCTGTGTACTTATGAAGTATACTATATACATACATGTTATGTATTACGTTTGTAACGTAAACTGCTGTATAAACCTTTACATTAACAACTATTACGTATTCGAAGACTTAAGGCCAGTTTCACAGGTTTCAGATAAAATTCAGATATTGCCATAGAAAAGTAGGGTACTTTTTTAAAACTATTATGGCAGTATTTGTCAGGCTATCTAGAAAATTTATCTGGAAAATGAAAAAATGGCCGTAAATGTAAAAAAGCTGTACCACTAGCAGCCACCGATGCTTTGATGCTGATGCTGAATATGGATGTCGTTTATGCGTAAGATAATTGTATAGTAAGCAAACAGTAAATAACACAATATACATTTCAACATAAATGAAGAATAAAACATTATAAGTAGTACAATTGAAGTAGGAAGCAATCTCCTGCTCATTTTTCGATTCGATGCCTACCAATTACTATACGAATGTAATTGCAGAACGATAATTAGTACGTGTATAAGCCTAATTCAGACATGCGGGAACCGCGCGTTTTTCTAGCGGTTGGGTTACGGTAACCGCGCGGTTATATCTGAATAATTACTTAGTAACTCATACAAATAAGACCTGCGCGATTTCCATGCAATTCTGAAATAGCGCGGCTCCCGCCTTGTCTGAACGAGCCCTAAGTTCTGTTCATAACTTCCCATCAAATTTATTATACTACCCACAGTTCCAGGAATTTAGTCTACGTGAATATTAATATCATAATTCAGGGCTAGAGTAATTTATTAATGTTGAATTGGGTGTTTTTTATTTGTTCTTACCCAAACGGTAAAACCCCTATTACTAAGACTTTGATATCCGTCTGTCTATCACCAAGCTATATCTCGTAAACTATGATAGCTAGAAAGCTGAATTTTTTATTTGTATTATTTGTATTTATGTTGCCGCTTTAACAATGAATACTAAAAACTATGATAAAGTAAAAAAAATAGGATAGGGTTTATTACTATCATACAGAATCACAGGCTACTCTTATGTAATGTTTAGCTGCTATTTATTAAAAAGTGTTTCTTAAAAAAGCATTTTGTTGCAGTGGCAAACACGAGATATCTGAGGAGCGTGTATCTCCATACCAACTGCGGACGATACTTATAGTTTCGCAGTTTGATTCCGAAGATGTGGGGACATACACATGCGTCGCCACCAACACCATGGGGAAGGCTGAAGGCACTTTACGTTTATATGGTAAGATTCTATACGATCCCACTATACAACAGCCTTCGCTGGAATGATAAGTATTCTATGCACTAAAAGAACGCAGATTAGTACTGCATAGTAGTCTTATGAACAAATCTTCACTTAATGGCTGTTCTATTACCCTGTCTGTAGTGCCTTTTAGTTAACATACATGACCGTAACACAGATCGTGCATAATCGTAACTTAAGGCCCGTTTACACATTGCGATTTCATTGCCCGTTGCTAGCCATTTTATTGCATGAATATTTGACAAGCGACCATTTACCTACTGCACGATTACGTTTACACAGTGCAAGTAGCATCTTGCTGCAATAAAATGGCAAGCAACGGGCGATGAAATCACAATGTGTAAACGGGCCTTTAGGCCTTATGTTATTATAAAAAATCTACTAACAATAGACCATACAACTTTAAAAACAAGTATATTCATTGGCAAACAGATAGAACTTTATAGATCCTGTAAGTTATAATAAGATTTCTTCTAGAATTGTGTCGGCTACAGCCGTAAAATTTATCTTTGTTTAATTAATGACTATATTTGTAACTAAACATAATTCTAAAGCTTTTCTCCACTAATTTTCTGCCTGACCTTTCCAAACCTCTGTAACAAAGTCTCTTTCAAAACAGTACTTATTAAACCATTTTAAACATTATTTTAATAATTCAAATCCTCGTCAATAATACCTATCAACGTGTTTGTTCTGAAATAATTTAACAATAGGTACAGTCAGCAACGTTAGACCGTCGACCGCAAGACTTTAGAAATGTGGTTTATTTTTTCAAACAGAATTCCATCGCAAAAAGATTGCATGTGCGCGCTGCAAACTAGTAAAGACTTTGTCCGCGTAGATTAGAAAAGAGGTTAACTTCTTTTAGTTTTCTATTTTAAAATGAAACTTACTTTATTGAAAAAGAAACAAACGTTTTTATCATCGTTTACAGAAAGAAAATACTGTTATTATTGCAGTAGGTTAACCTGTGAATTATCACAGAAATTATTTGTTATGGTCTAATAAAATCACTGTACTGTTTAGTGTTAAAATTCAATGCTACAACTTAGAAGAAACCATTTATGTCAGAATATTTTTTTGCAAATTTTTAATTTCATTTTTATCAACAGAAATTAAAATTACAACAACAACAACGACTACAACAACGACGACAACAACAACAACAACTACTACGACAACAACTCCGGCGCCGACAACAACTGAACCGCCACCACGTGAGTCAATAGATTTTATTAGCTTTACTACAATTTCATTCTCCTTTTTCATCCTGTTCTGTTTCCATTTCATAATAATTGGGGAGCTGCAGTATAGTTATGTGATCCGTTTCAATTCCTTTCCGTCACTCGTCATGGTAACATTCACTCTTTTCTTATTCATGTCATCTCTCTGGCCACCCATCCTTTGTTTCATCTTCGGCCAGCATATCAACTTAGCACAATCTGTCAAATTTCTTCAATAGATTTTCAACCTTCACAAAAGTGGAAGGTTACGGTTTGATTGCTAAAATGTGACAGGTTCGGGTTGGTAGGTAAATTCTCCAACAGCAAACCTTAGAGCAATAAAGGGATTCGATAAGGTTCTTGAATAACGAATTTATCTAATGTAAATCGAATGAATGAATTGGCAAATATTTAACCAACTATCGCATTACCATTTTCATTAAATAAAACTTATTTTCTTTTAGACAAACATTCGCAGCCATATAATTTCAAAGATCGTCAATAACATCGTCAGAATTTATATACCAATTTATAGACTAGGTATTCGTCATTGCATGACCGCAGAATAAATGTATTCGATTCATTAAGCAATTGTAACCATTCAGTAATTTATTTATCCCACTACGCAGACATTATCATTAATCAAACGGTATTTCAATTTTAATGATCATTGCGTTATCTGTCACAAAAAATAATTTCATTATTATTTGTTAGTGAAATATCGTACCCAAAAAGAATACCACTCAGATACGTCATGATGAGAGAAAAATTATGATAATCCACTCAGATGTGCATTTATTTCTGTCACCGTACACAAATGGACGATTTTTCATAAATGTTGCTGACGTCATCGAAATGAATTGCGAAAAAATTTCATTTGTCATAATCCATTCAGTAATTTATGAGGCCGATAAGAAAAAAAACGAATGCTGCATACACCTCAAAGGCGACGCTGCGAAACTTTTTTATTCGATTTTTGAGGCAGCTTCGCCAAAATTTTAAGCTTACAAAGTGCAATTCGCATTACTTAATAGAACGTCTAGCTTATTCTATCTTTAACTTGATTTGCGAGGTTTCAGTAGAATTTAATAGGCACAAATCGACTTGCGATCCTGATGGACTATATAAAATGTTTTCTCTAGAACAGTACTCGTAAACTTGTAAAAACAGTGAAAAGATAGTTTCAACCAAACTCATATAAGAATCTTTTTCAGGGTTCGTCGTGCCGCTCCAACCAGCTGAACAAAAGTTCTACACACCAGATGTCACAACATATGGTAAGTAGTATCCTTTCCCATTTCATAATTCCCATGTCGAGAATATACTATGTCAGTATCTTATCCTTCTCTTGGTATATTTTTGCGTTTCTTTTGTAATTTCAATTATTATACAGTATTTTTCATACAAAACACACCATTATCTTCCTGCCCTGTTCCTAACTTTATTTAGGGTCAGCGCAATATGTTTTCTGCTTCCATTTCTCCCTGTCACTCGTCATACTGACATTCACTCCCTTCTAACATATCCGCTAACTCCCTGGCTCTTCCAGTCATCTAAGAAAACACAAAGGTATTTTTTTTTTCAAATATTTTAATTTTATAGATACAATGCAGAACGTGATCGAGCAGTCCGTTCTCGACAACAACTGGCTGCCGACTGCAGAATCTGCGGCAAACAGCCACTATCCAGCCTTCTCGCTCCCCACTCTTGCGCTGATCTCAGTGCTGCCATATCTAAAATATATTATCTTTAGTAGTTTTAACGCGTTCGTTCTAATTAGCAGGGATTTTCAAATTGTAGCACAGGGTGCGAGATGATAAGTTATATCGCTAACACGGAAAATCAGTGTCAATTTAGTATGATAGGAATGTGTTTGCCCCTTTACGAAGTTAGTTACTAGTTTTGCTTGGACTTTTTTAATGCAAATTGCTAATCCGTATCATCGTTGGGCATAACACTGAATTGCATAATACCATTTTTTTACTATAGTTACATTCTTTGTCAATAAATCCTATTAATCTAATTCCATACATGTCGTTTAGTTATAGGTTTTTTAAGTTTAATCTGATGTCAATTCAGTGATGCAAAATGATCTTACGACAAGTAAACGAAAGAAGTTTCAATAAACTTTACATTTCAATTGAAATTGACCCTGACTATGTAATATAAGTAAAAACTAGTTAAACACTATGAAAATAATCCGAAGACATTAATTTTAAACTACATAACGTGTAAGAGTGTGTAAAAACGTTACGAGTGTAAATAGTTACCAAGTTATTAGTGTTTCGAAATTATTGTGATGGAATTATACATTAAAATTTAAGCACAGATGACAGCACATCAAGTTACCACAATCTGTCAAATTTCTGCAATAGATTTTCAACCTTATCACAATAATGGAAGGTTAATGTTCGATTGGTAAAATTTGACAGATTCGGGTACCGTGACCTGCTGTCTGTACAACAAGCCTACTCAAAAATGACTTTAATTTGACGCTTGACTCACCTTCAATTAAAGAACGAAATGCGTTGTTATATTTTGAATGTCCTAAATAAACTGAAAATATTGATATAGGTGTTCTACCTTTTTTAATGGCAACATTTATTCTGGAAACCCAAAAAACTTTTGTTATTTCATAAAGTTAGTCATAACTAAGTATAACAAGGGCATGGTTTATTACTGTTTCCACAAGTACATTTTCGGGTAGGCTTCAGGTTAGTATAATGTACAAATACAATAAATTAGTATGAGTATAGCGGTGTTTTGAACACAAGAACTGATGGAAAAAGTTTCTTTTTTATTAATGTTTATGTTGTTAAGTTAGCTTTTATAAAATAAAATGTGATTTTTGTGCCATATATTTATTGAATGCGTATAAGTGGATTACTTTTTCTTTGGTAATAATATGAAAAATGTAAAAAGGGCAGACACAGCGTGATGTTAGGAAATTACTGCGCATTTTAACACCAATTTTGTTCAATAACATTTTTTTTGATATTTTCGAACAATGGCGCTTTTTATTCTTTAATTACCTTTATAGTTGTATTATTATTTGATCCAAAAAAAATATTTTAGCATATTTTCATTTGTTTGAAAATTATCAGACTGAAGAATTTTGTATGGTGTATTTGTATGTGAAGGATATGTTATAAATTAGATGGCCTAACAAATAAAATTATTTACCATTTTCCACGTATAACAGGAGTTTAATAATCATACTAAAGCATATCAAATAAATGTATAAATAAACTGTAAATAGTAATAGGATAACAATTAGTAAGCAAAGGAAGTTTCGTGAAGTTTGCGAAACAAAGACAGCTGTCTCCGAATTGGTTTTAAAACCATTTAAATTCTTAGTGAGAAGTTCTGTTATTCCTGCTTTCAAATGTTTATTTTTTGTGTTCTGTTCTTGATGGGAACGAAGTTTGTGTCCACGTCCACATTATACCCTGATATTTTTATTCACATAAATTAAATTTACGAATTGACCTACATTGTATTCAATATCAATTTACAAACCAAACAACATATTTTTTTGCAGCCCTATGAATTGGTATTGGTTACAGTAAAAAACTAATATTTTCGAATTCACCTCTCGTACATTGCTTACAATACTATTAATAAAGAACTGTCAAAGTGAAATATCAAATATTATCCCGAATGATACGATATAATAAAATCTAAAGTAACGCGGTCCCTGCGGGTCAAGTTTCAAATATAATTTGGGTCAATAGCGGCGGTCAAAAAAGGACAACACCCTTTATGCATATAAATATTTATTACTATTTCGTGTTTCGTAATATTATTGTAGAAATTGGAAATACAGAGATCGTATAAATATGAAATCTTAACGGTGACATAAGCGATTTTCGAATTTTACTTTTGTTGCATTATTGTCACTGATTTAAATAAAATATATGTATGTGTTGTCAGACAATTTTGTAATGTTATACATATGTGTGATTGGATTTAAAATTAAGTCAAAGCATTGTTTTCAATAAAATTTAAAATGATAAAGCTAACAATGAATTTAAAAATTGTTGATGTCAACTTTGAAATTCGTTATACACATTAATGTTATTATTTCGTTATCAGAAATAGTTAATAGCCAAATATAGGTATCCAACCTGAATTTTCATTTACTTTAGTTATTTCTTATCTGTCTACTTGAATTGCTAAATTATTTTAATATAAGCGTTATTTAGTTTTAGGAAAAACGTTATGTACATATTGCTGGTAAACTAGGTATAATCGCTACTATATACTTAGGTAGGTATTGTTTTAATAATAGACAACTGCCGCGGCATAATGTAAATAAATAAGAAATATCATTAAACGAACCATTTATAATTAAGTTTTGTAGTTTCATTTTAAACGAAATTATGTTTTGTTTGCATCCTTTGTTAAGTTAAAATAAATATAGTATGGGTATGCATTACATCATTAAATTACAGTGCACGACACACAATATACCTAGATCATTGCGAGTCGAAAACTCTACAATCTACTTTTATATTAATCACAAATATTTATACACGATTTCTCAAGTCAAAGTAAACTCAATTGAAGATTAAGGTATATAAACCACTTAAATATGAACTACTTATTTTATAAACTAGATTATAGGCCTATCCATAATATCCACAAATTAAATACACTTACTGGAAATATGCAAAAGGGTTCCACGCCGTAGCCTCTCGTAGACACCTGCTACGAGCAATATCGCTACGAGAACTACGCCGCCGGGATTCTAGTCAATTCCATGCATATTTATTTTTAGTTCCACATATAGGGTGAAATTGGTTGTTTTAATATTAAGACTTTATAGGCTATTTTTAGTTAAACATTGGCTATTCAGAAGTACTATCATTGAAGAAAAAAACATGAAGAATTTAAAAAAACGTATGCGTATTTTAATTTCTGAGTTATTACTAGTAGAAGTGTTGAACCGTGCAAAGTTTTAAATGCATACATACAATATATTTTCTAGTGTCCTGTGCCAACATTTTTGATATAATGCTGAAAGAATCAGCACGTTGTAAATCTCTGCATCGTAAGCCTTTTTTTAATGACTAGTTGGAACTCATTGCTGACTGACTTGGCATCGGTAGCCGTAAAAATATTTCCATAAAACATAAAATGGAGCGTGAATTTATGGTAAAATAAAAAAGGTTTCTCTATAAAATATTTTTAACAATGTTAGTGCATTAGTGAAGTGAGAAAAAGGTTTTTTTTTATTGCATAATATTTTACAACATTCGTTATGGTTGTATGTGTAAAAGTTGTGTAACTTACAGACGTGAAGGTGGCATTGAATTAAATTCTAAAATAAATAAAAATATAGGGGAAACTTATTTTGGTGTGTTAATCAATACGTATAAAAATCAAAGTCCTGACTCATCAACACAGGGCCCAGGCACAGAGGTTCATCTTAAGACGAGGGATAAGGGAGGATTTCCCGAAATTTCTACGAGAACAAGAAAAAAACGGTATAAGTTTTACGCGGACGAAGCCACTGGCAGAAGCTAGTAAGTTAAATGGCAGAGTCATTTTTGTTTGTGTAAACAATACATGACATTAACATAACTTCCTAAGCGCAATGTAGACATGGGGAAGATAACCCATGTCTCATTATATATGGCCGCGTCACCACCATAGCAATCAACAGTCTTTATAATGCTAATGTTAGGGCGACAAACAATTAAAATGTTAATTTAATGTTGACGGAAAATTAATGGGTGTTTAATAATTCGTTGGTGCTGAAATGGGGAAGAATGTCGTGGCTAAGTCAAAGCCGCACGGATCGAACGATCATAAAGTTAAGCAACGCTTGGCGTGGTTGATACGTGGATGGGTGACCATCTTATAATGATGAGTTAATTCGTGTTTTGGAAGAATAGTGGGCCCGACTGTCATTTAAACACTTTTGGTGGTCGTTACAGGTAGTCAGAAGCCAGTAAGTCTGACAAACATTCTTACTTGGGATATCTGTTTGCACGAGTAAGGGTCAACTCACACCGAGACGCGACGCGACGTGACGCGACGCGACGTGACGCGACGCGACGTGACGCGACGCGACGCGGCTTTGATTTAGCGCGGCGTCTCGCTGCGTCGTTGATGGCACGAATTTAGGATGCGTCTCGCGACGCCGCGAGGCGTCGCGCGGCTGCGCGCTGCGCCGCGCTACATCAAATCCGCGTCGCGTCGCGTCTCGGTGTGAGTTGACCCTAAAGGGCTAAACAGATAATGTTAAAATGTAGGGAAAACATTGATCAGCCCTTTGAAAACGAACATCTAGTTCACTAATATTCTTTAGAAACGTTATAATATTTAGTATTTATTTATCTAAGATGTTGAATAAATAACGATCTAATCTATATACAATATACAATCTATACATATAATAAAACAGTAAAAAAATCGTGTCTGTATATTAAATATTTTTACAAAACAAAATATTTATATTTATTAAGATATGAAAAAAGAGCAAAAATTCGAAAAAAAATTTGTATGTTTGAAAGTTTGTCTGTTTCCACACGCTAATCTCAGGAACCACTGGACGGATTTTGATGAAACTTGGCAGACATATAGCTTATATATAAAAGAAGAAAGAAAGGAAAGAAAAAAATTCAAGCAAATTATTTAGTGCACCACCCTCCCTGCGCCGCGCCGCGTCCACTCTGTCGCTCTCTGACTGGTTTCTAAATAAATCTAAATTCTAAAACATAATCATACCAGAGGCAACATTAGTTCAGACTATCCAAACTTATGCTGCCTTTGCTGAATTTTTTAATGCAATATCAACCTTATGAACTTAAAATTAGAATACATTTTGTATCACCTACAAAAAATCTGGGCTTATTTCACATTAGATAGATGCATCAAAATTATATTTATCTCTGTCATATTTATGGGTTATCAAATGATGCTGTCCCTTTTATTTCGTGCGTGACGTCATTGGCGTGTCTTTTGTTTTTGTTTAAAATTTCGAATAGTTCTGTTTATCTCTTTCTTATTAATCTGTCTATCTCTTTCATTTCGTGCATGACGTCATTGGCATGTCTTTTGTTTTGGTTTAAAAATTGAAAAAGTTCTATTCATCTCTTTCTTTTTAATCTATCTGTCTCTTTCATTTCGTGCGTGACGTCATTGACGTGTCTTTTGTTTCCTTTGAAAAATCGTTTTGTTTTTCTTTTTATTGTATAATAAAAAAGTAAAAAAATAGTGTCTGTACATTAAATATTTTTACAAAACAAAATACGTAGGGTTATTAAGAAATGAAAAAAAAGTGAGAATTCGAAAAAAAAAATTGTCTGTTTGTATATTTGTATGTTTGAAAGTTTGTCTGTTTGCACATGCTGATCTCAGGAACCACTGGACGGATTTTGATGAAACTTGGCAAACATATAGCTTATATATCAGAATAACATATAGGCTACTTTTTATCCGGGTACGGGAAATAGTTCCCTGGGGAAGCGGACGAAGCCGCTGGCAGAAGCTAGTTAGAAATATAAAATATTAATTGAATACTAAAAGAAAATGTGTAAATCAGGTCTGTCAATATTTATTTTTATTACAGAATCAAACTTTTCTGATATACACGATTTCAATTTCGCTAATTCAAACAACTCACGTAGGTGTGAAGCAAAATATTAGGTATGTTCAATCACAAATTTGTAACAACTTTTTTACATATCACTAAAATGAAATAGTACTGTTTTTTATTAAATTTCTAAACAGCTCTTAACAAGATCTTACACGTGTGATTGAGAACTAGTGTTAAATTATATATAACCTATTTTTTAAATTTACTTTTTATCCAAATGAGCAAATTCGAAAAAAGAATTTATTTAAGAAAAGAATAACATAAAGTTTGTTTCACACACGGAGAAACGCGGTGGCAATGCGCAGCGCGCCTCAAGCAAACTTATTTAGGGTAACAGGCTAATCGCGGCGACTAACCAGCCGAGGCATAGCGAATACGCTTGCGGCGATTGCATTTGTAAAGAGTATATGCTATGTTAGTGGGTTTTAAAGTTGATAATAATAGCGACCTCGTTTCTTTAAACTCAGAGTCGAAAAGTAGAGCAACTCCAGCTACAGCACTCAAAAAAACAATTTGGTGCCCAAACTAAAATTTTAATTAAACCAAATATTTCAAGTTTGTTTTATTATGTCAGATACCCAATTATTGGTATAAGAAATAGAAGTGCTGCAGTTCTTTTTTGAAACCAGTTCAACACCATTTTGATCAGTGCTTAATATACTATACTATAAGTAAGTATACCTTTACGAAGCTGAATCATATCAATGTAATATATAAAAAACTACTGGTGTGTAGATAATCTACTATTCGGCACTGTGACACATACAAATATTTATTTTTGCTTTTCATTTTAGCAAACAGCAACAAAAATTGCATACGAACAATTCTCAAAATTTCGCGAAATTGCAGTCTTTGTGCGCAAACTCATACTCACACGAGACTCACACATATGAGTGGAATATCGTCATTACACTAACAATTTACATATGTGTGCGTTACATTGGAACTATGTAAATCGTTGGAGAGCATTATTAACTAGCTAATATGATTAGCTGAGTAATCCTACACGTGCCGTACCTGACTAATTGTGTCAACAGTTTGTACATTGCTTGACGAGCTGAATTATGTTAGAAGTGACTTCTGAGTTACATCTATATATTAACGACCGTTCCCAATAACCTATCTAACTCTGGATTTGCTTACTAGAAATAGGAATTTGCCATTACTTGTATGGGCCTAATGTCAAAATTCTATCACTAGTTAGCAAATCCAGAGATAGACAGAATATTGATTTCCGCAGTAAGATGTGTAGTTGACATTGAAACTAAGTGAAAGAGAAAACTTCCAAAAATAATAATTATTGTTTTTTTGTGCAAGTCGTTTTTGATTTTGATAGGGTTGGCCTATCTTTTAATCTTTGATACACTAGGTAGTAGGTAGGTAGATACATATAATCAGATTGCAGTATTATATTCCTTGCTATGAGGCTACCAATTTGATTTGTCTACTACTGTACGTAGGCAAAGTTACAAATGATGAAAATTACAAAGGTCAAATTAAGTTACAATTGCCAATCTGATCTTTGCTAATATTCTTCTTTAAGTGACCTTTTAAACTTTGCAGCAATATGATTTCAATGTCAAACTTTAACGGTATGGTCTATATTATTACGTTCTTAAATATCAAGACAATTATATCAGAGATATTTCGCGAAGTCTATTTTAATCGAATAATCATTATTTCGTACACAAACTTTTAAACGTTCAAACTAACACAAAAGTAAGATAAATTGATTTATCCAATTGTTCAGTTTATAACTTTGTTACAAACTGTATCCTGACTCTAGCAAAATATTTATAGAAATTATATGAATTAGAACTTCGACAGCTAGTTCAAGTTTTGTTATTTAATTCACATCTATACTACAAGAATTAATCGTTTAATTGTTTTTAACATATGAAAAAAATGAGTATGGATTGCTCTAGATATTATAACATTTCCTACAGTGCTCGTGGCTAAGTCAAAGCCGCGCGGATCGATCGATCATAAGGTTAAGCAACGCTAGGCGCGGTCGGTCTGTGGATGGGTGACTATCTTGTGATAACGTGTTCTTCCGTGTTTCGGAAGGCACGATAAACTGGTGGGTCCCCGCTGTCATTTGACCATTGAAGAGAGATGTGTTCGGCGCTATGGTGACCAAGCACACTTTCTTACTGGTTATAGGATATG
>NWSH02000537.1:5666525-5678558 GCA_002382865.2 Heliothis virescens
AAAAAAAAAAAAAATATATACAACAGCACGTCACGGCACCCGAATCTGTCAAATTTTACCAATCAAACATTAACCTACCGCTATTGTGATAAGGTTGAAAATTGATTGCGAAAATTTGACAGATTGTGGTAAATTGATGTCTGTACCATCGATACCCTTTAATAGAGTCACTGTAGCAACCTTACTTCAATCGAATAATTAGTTATTCGATATCGTTTTGTCGCGCCACAAAGACCAATACTTTATCGATTTCATTTTAATGAAACCCGAGTTTCGTGTGGTTAATTTATTTGTGTGATACGTGAAACGAACGTTTCAGTGGAGCCGCGTTCATTTATCTTATTCACTTTACACGGGGGCGTGACTCGGCCGAGTTTTACATTTTAATTTGGACCACGATTTAATATGTTGCTACAATCATACCAACTGCGTGCTTACATGACGATTTTTCACGAGAATTTTAATATAAGCTGACGATGTACCCCACAAAATATAATTGCTTGAATAAAAATTTCTGTCAATTTTCACTGTTCGCTCGTTTTAGCGAGTGAATTCGTAGGTATGTCATATAACTCTCGAAGTATGTGTAAAAAAATAGACAATACTATAATCAAATACACAATTTTACATTTTTTTAAATCTTTTCATTAATGCAAGCATTTGGTGAATTACCAGACTACATTTTGTGTTGAAGAGTTTATTTACAAAAAAATCTTTTATGAAGGCAAAATAAATCTTATATTATTAAGTTCCACACGATCACGTAGGTATAACGATCCCTGGAAGTAATTACCTTCCCAACAAAATACCTTATTATTCACAAACGCGATATTTATTTCTTGAAGAGTCGAACTTTCTCGAAGGTATCCTGTTGCAACAGCAGTTTCGGGTTAATTTCACGTTAGTCTTAAGCGGTTTACTTTGCGGATACGGTGCGCAAGCTGGTATTTATAGTCAGACTCGTCTAATGATCTTTGTATTACCTACAAAGCTTTGCAGAATCTTCAAATAGTTTGCTTGGTAAGGGTTCTTTTTAAGATTCCCTACATAAAAGGAATTATACTACTATGAGATCATTTTGTTGGCCATCAAGACTTATATTTTGGGAATGCATGGAGTTATCGATTAGTGGTTTTCATATTTTGTAAATATTAAACTTTAAAACTCATGTAGCCTATAGAAGAATAGTCGTTTTAATTTAATGTAATCTTATATAATTAATTTTGTCGAAAACTCAGAAATGCTTGCTGCTGTCCAACGCTGATTGATACGACGCGGTTCTGTTTAACGAAACGTGATATCATAGTAAAAAAATACAAATCATAAAAAAAAAACATTATTTATCTTTAGAAGAACGCATTCACGCTCACAATAGATATGACGTTAAATCAATTTAACTCAGATTTCTTGTCCTTTTATTTTGTTAAGTAGCTTTACAGGAAAAAGAAAAACTCTTTTGGTTTGTTTATAAAACTTTGATGTCTTTGAAATAATCTTTTATTAATGAAAAAGAGCATCATTGCGATATTTCAAAAAAAATCTTCCTTTGTGAATTTGAATATTAATATTACGTTAAAATTCGCGGAACAGCCCTTTTTTGAAAACAGTCTTAGGAATATAAAGGTTCATACTTATTTAAATTCGGTTGCTGAGGACTTATGTGTGCGATATGTAAGTACTTTTATTCCTCAAAGAAGTAATACGTGAAGGCTTTTCAATGATTAATATTACGAGTAACGTAGGAACATTGATTTTCCCTTTGATTTACATTTCTTTACTCCAACATTCTCATTATAAGCCGAAATTCACTTTCTGGCCAAGTATTACCTTCGCATCAATGTATTTACTTTTTTCATCCTATTTAAATGTCTAGCAAAAAATTAAACAAAAGAAAAAAGAATACTTTTAAAATATTGCTGTAAAAATACGCAATAAAATCCTACTTTAATCCCATTCTTTGTGTTGTCCGCTCGCGATTACTCGCTTACGGTAATCCTCGTAATTGAGGGTCATAATCGGCGACCCGGCGACTGGATCGATTATAAAATTATTCAAAAATATGCATATTAAATAACGGGGAAAAATCTTTGCGTACCCTGTATTCCCGGGTACAGTTATATACCGAAACGCTGCAAATAAATCATTTGTGTTTTCAGCAAAGAGTTCCTACATGTAAGCTACCTTTTTAAAAACCCCCTGTTGTTTTTTCTCCCTTCATTTTGGAGTGTTTAACCTCTTTAATCAAAAGTTGCGCGGTGATTACGACGGAGTCATTGTTTTACGAAGGTACGGTTGTGTATGTTAATTATTGTGTTTTTCATGTAGGGACGAAGTTAACTTTGTGAGGTAAATCTTTATACTTAGCTTGTTTCTGTTATTCTTTTAATTGAAAGCGTTATTTAAACGACCTTGTTGTTATGTACCGTTTACGAATTTATATTTTTATTCTTTTTTGTTTTGATTTTGCAGCATAACTCGATCTGGTCGTAATTTTTATTATTGATCTCATTAGGCGTCCCTATAGCCCTATAATATTCGACAGTTATGGGGTAAAAGCATGTAACCCCATAACCAGTTATGGGGTTACATGCTTTCTATACAATGTATAAAAATTATGCTATGCATGATAAAATTCTAGAGCCCAATTTTTTTTTTGGTAAGTATTTTACTTTGTAGTGCAAAATATAATAATACCCATAAGTAGGTATAATAGTCTATTAAGAAGTTTACATAATATAGTCTCATTTCTAGACATTTCCAATTTCTCCTAAATAAATTTATTATTACGTATTCTCAGTAAAATTCAATTATGATATAATACGAATTCAACCTCGATTAAAAACTAATTTTAACACTTACTAACGAAACCAAATAATATTACATAGGCAAGTACCTAATCATTAAATATGTTTACGTTACCAAATTGTAAAGGCTCTTCACAACCTTTAGTTGTAAGAATCTATTGGACTTTCGACCAATAGTGGACTTTCACAGGCTGATTACGATGAATGCGAATAAACGGCCTTTTCAGGCCACAGTTCCGGCAACTGTAGGAATTTCAATTTACGTATAATGTTAAAAGTTTTGTGGTTTTATTAACCTTTCCCTTTTTTGTACCCTTGACATTTATGACCGACGGACTTTTTTGTAAAGTCAAACTAAAATATACTAACGTTTCGAGAGTGGAAAACTTTTATGTGTTCAGTTTGAGGGCATTTTAGTGCTCGAAAATGATGGAACTATTCAGGAGTTTTACCGTCAATTTTGGGTACTGAAAATTGAACATGAAATTTTGATTTCAGATGCTTTCATATATTAACTTTTCAAACATTACATAATTATACAGTAAGGCAGTTAATTATATTATATACTAGCTTCTGCCCGCAACTTCGTACGCGGATCCTGTTTTTTTTTTTATATAAACCTTCCCTCGATCTGTACAAACATTTTAAGACCAAAATAAGCCCGATCGGTCCAGCCGTTCTTGAGTTATGCGCTTACCAACACATTTAGCGATTCATTTTTATATATAAGAAGAAGATAAGGGTGAAAACTAATTTTCTACGTAACTTTCAACCCTCAAATCACGTCAACTCCAAACTCCACCAGATTTGATCTAAAACTGCCCTTTAAAGTATAAACCGGAATCATTTTAAGTCCTCGAAGCCGATTAAGATGCCAAGAAGTGGACAGACAGTCTTCAGTAAGTCGACCCTTAAGCCCTCTTCCTATTAGGACACCCTCCTGCAATGCGTCGAGGGCCCTCGATTCTTCACAAACCCGGATTTTTACGGGCTAGTGAATTTCAACCGAGTGGACACTTGAATATCAGTGTGCCGCTTGTTATACTCTGACTTTTTATCATTATTACAGATTTTTTTGTTGCTGTTATCGTGTACGATAAAATTGGAGTGTAATATGATATTTTTGTAGTGTTTCTGTTGTTATTTTTAGCGTAGTTTGAATTACTTTTGTGATATCTTTTCCGAAAAAAAGTAAGGAATAAAAAAAGGTAAAAAATCTGTTTTTGTAAACTTACAAAAATATAATTTTTCCCTTTTTTTATTCCTTATTTTAGAGTGAAATAGTAGCATAGATACTTTGGACATCAAAATAGCATAAAAGAAAATCAAGTCAATTTATTGCACGGTTTATGTTTTCCAACTCTTTTTCTCAAGTTTCCCACTATCTTATGAAAATAGAAGGTCAAACTAGTTGACCTCCTCAAACTAGTCACCACTGGCCAATCCAAAGTTTAACACCCAAACTACTTATTATCAAATTCCGTAATCCTAAATTCGGAATCTTTAAGTTCGCAACTGGTCCTTAAGTCAACTCAAAACCGTAGACACTTCGTATTAACGATGATCATCTCAATCTAAGGTCTCGATAGACTTGCCACAAACTAATCATAGTTAGGATATTGTTTAGAAGTTGCCCCAGTACTTGGGAAATCGTTTTATTAAACTGACTGATACAATCAATTTGGGAATTTAAACTATGGGAGTCTGAAATGATCTTAATGGCTGGTACTTATTGCTTCACTAGCGTAGGTACTATTTTAATTACATTCAAGAATGTTTCACTATTATAGAACCACAGCATTTTTAGGTGGTGAATACTACTTTTTTAACTTCCCTGGAGGGATATCTTTTTCCCATATTGAATTCAAAGCAAATTGACCTCTAAAGTGCAATCGAATCTTATGTGCAGACTACTCACTTATTTGTACTGACTGACGGCAACTGTCAACTGTACCAAAAACGGTCAGACTATCGTCAATCTGTCTTTCTTCAATAGATTTATAGTGGAAGTTTAATGTTCCGTATTTAAAATTAAGATTGATGTGCTGGCATCTGAAGTTTGTTACATTTTCTTTTTTTCTCTCTCTTACAAATAGCAAATATAATAGTATTTATATATGTATGTATGTATATTATATATCATTATCTTTATTTAGTATATATCCTTATAATATATATATTATTTATTTTTTTTTTTTTTCTTTGCTCTCTTAAAATATCAAAAGCACCTACCGCTGCTATTTCTCCACCACCCTAAGGTTGACTGGTAGAAAACGCCTAAGGCGTTAAGTCCGCCATTGTATATTAAAATGTGCAAAAAGTATTTAATAAATAAATAAATAAATAAATAAACTTAGACGTTCCATAAAAACTGTAGCAATATTCCAACGTTGTGTTGTTATAATAATGCTATTCATACCAACTAGATCTCGTGAACTAGATAGTGGCAATAGTATCCTGTATTTACAACTGTCGCTCGACAGACGCCAGATACAATCAGTTTTATCTTCCATCCCTGGAACCACACAATGGATAATGTGGAAAATGCTGGTTGTTTTTTTTTATATCGGGATTCAATTATTTTTTCCAGGTTTTTTATTTTTAATTAATGTTATGCGTTTAGTACAGACGGCAGCAGGTCAACGTATACGAATCTGTACAATTTTATCAATCAAACATTAACCTACCCCCATTGCGATAAGATTGAAAATCGATTACAAAAATTTGACAGATTGTGGTAACTTGATGTGCTGTCGTCTGTACCTATTGCAACAAAGTAAAATAAGAATTGGTGATGAAGTTTAAGTTTCTTTGCTTAATAGCTGTTCATTATCATCAGTCTGTCTTCACCTTAACTTCATTTGGGATCGGGGTAGCATATTTTTTTCTTGCAAAGTTCTCTGACATCATTTCAAGTTATTCATTATTATAATTAAGTCAATTTATGTTATTCCTCTTCCTCAGTCGTTATAGGTAAAATAATCTACCTATAAAAACAAAGTTATTCAGCGCTGTTGTTTCTCCTCATACAAATTTCGTTTTACGATGAAAATTATTAAATGCAGAGCATTTCTCAATACTACGAAACATTCGCTGTTGAGTCGAACAATTCAAAATGAATAAACTTAATTACTTATTTCATTACAATTTCAAAAGTTAATTAATAAACACAAAAATGTAAAACAAAATTATTTATGAAACCATAACGAATCGTGCTGGCCGTAAATATTTTTATTTTTGGGGTAAAAGGAAAAAATGGCTGGTAATTGAATTAAGTCGTAAGGCCTTCGTGTTTGAATATCATTTGAATTAAAAATAAACGGCCAACGAAAACGTTTGCGATGTTAAACGTGAAATGACAATCTAGATGTAGCTTCATAATACTGCAAGAGTGACGGTCATTGCTCGACTATACCGTTTTCACCAAAAACATGAACGTTCGTTTTACTTTAAGAAAATCCCAATTTTTGAAATTATACTTTTATGACGTCTATCTACTTGGGTCTTAATAGTTAACCCAATGTAACTGAAAACGAAATTAAAAGTAATAAAAAATGATTTCATTGATCCACACATTTTTTTCATGTATGTATTTCATTTCATTTACACAAATGAATAAATCAATACTCACTACAGACATTTCACTTTAGATACCACCACAATAAGTACAAAAATACACCACTTTTTTCGAACGTCAACCCTAATTTAAAATGCCATGAACCCACTCAACGATGGCGGTTTACATCATCCAAATTCAAAAGAGTAAGCGCAAATACCGTTACGTAAAAAACCGTACCGTGCTAACAGTTTGAAAGGCCTAAATCGTACCTAACAAAAATAGCGTGCCTTTAGCCGTAATAAATAAAAAGGGGACGTCGGCTTGTCCGTTTTTTCATCATCCCATAACGTTATGTCACCAGGCAGGGCTTGATCCAACCCTTATCAATGCCCTCATTTTTGTTAGGGATTTACCCCGCTACCGAATTAAATACCCCTAAATCAGCTAATTTTAGTCATGCATTAGAGAAAATAAAAAATCTGAGTTGAAATAAATGTGACTACGAACCTACATTCAATATGTTTTGTAGCTTACAGATAATAATAATCTTAACAGTGTTTTCTTGCAATTATATTTTATATCCTAAGGCTTTATTATTATTTTTTTTCACTTTGATAAACATTCATACTGTGTTGTAAAAGCTTAGATCAAAATGATATTTCATTGATATTTGCGGAGCGCATCATACGTACCTTTGATAATATAAACCCAATCGATAGTTACATAAAAACATACGCATTACGTAGCGCAAAATAAAAACTTGACAAAAAAAAAACAAAATTAGATTTTCCAACACGATTGTTATCAAAAAAATCATGTTTCATTTAAGCTAAGTGTATAACACGAAGCTTAGTCGGCTCTCATCCAGTTCTCGTGCGGTGTTAGATCAGCTTACGTACTCCCGACTGTAGACATCATAAACTCACGTACGCGAAATGCTCAGAAGATTAAGGTCTTGAATTTTCCAGACAATAGACTACAGCCCCACGCGAGGCTGTGTACACCTGCGGACATTATTAGAGAGGCACCGATGTATTGTTTGAAAAAAAAATGAAAAATAACATTATGGTTTTTTTAAATAATTACGCCAACATAGTTCGCTAAAAAGCTAGGCATGTTAATAAAATAAATGAATTCGTGCAATATTTTTCTAGATACTTTGGCTGTCGAAAAACGCAAGAATCTAATGCAGATACGTGAAGGAGACTCCACGCTCCGCAAATGTAACCACAGAAATATAACAAAATCCCAACACAAAACTTTCATAACATCATAATTGTTGTATGTTTTCCTAACTTATTTTAATCAGCGAGATTGCAAAAAAAAAATATTCTCATAATACGTGTGTCACTTAATATGTCCGGCTGTGTAAAATATATGAGACAGTGGTTCGAAAATTGTCACAATGGCGGAGAACGGCGTGAATTTGCGAATGCAAATAAAGTAGTGGGGCTTGGCGTTTTGCCCGGCCACAGGCGCAGTGGCACTTCTAATCATCTTAATATTGTTCTCGACAGTAATGTAATATACCTGATGTACGATTATGTATTCTGCACGACTTAAAATTGGAATATCTAAAACGAAAATTGAGTTAAGAAGTTATTTTTTTAAGATTTGGTTAAGGTTTTCTGGGAAAGAAAGTGTTATAATTATGGTTTAACTAGCTGTTTTCCTGCAGTTTCACCCGGGAAACGTGAAAACTACTGCCTAGATATTATATAGCCTTCGCTTCTCTGGGATAGTCTAGCTTCCCAAAAGTGAAATGATTTTCCAAATTGGTCCTGCTGTTTCGGAGCCTTTTGGGTACAAATAAACAAAATTCCTCTTTATTATATTAGTAAACTGGTATATAAATCAAAACTGTGCTCAAACTGAAAGTTAAATTTCCAAAATACATCTACCTATGTATAACAAAACCTTCGTCTTCATTTTACCTCTTCTTCTAAATATTGTGAATACAACAGCCAAACGAATTTCTTAAAACGATAAACTTATAACTATATAAACGCTATCGTCCCACGCTTTTCATATCTAGGCCTTTTGTAAGACTACATTATGACGCAAAGATTTTCTGTCTCACAGTACAATATGTAGATAGCTTTGTTTCTGTAAACGAGATAATCTTTGACTAAAAACATAAATACGAAATAAGGTTAGTTCTAGTTGTATAAGAAGACAAGATAAAATGATAATATGCTGCCTATATAAGTTCTACCAAAAAAGACAGCCAAAGTTCAAAGTTTGTACCAACTACTCTATTTCGTAATAGGTACCTACCGGACTTTCCCAACAACTTGGGTATAAAAGGCTTGTGGTACCCTTTAATCGAATTTCGAAAGAAACTTCTTTGTGGAAACTTTTACAACTGCTGTGTTTTAGTTTCGTCTCGTTGTCTCCAAAATTTTCACGTTTATGAAGTAAGTTTATTGTTTTGGACCTTATGCTAACTTTCGAACATTAGTTTATATGAGATTTAGAATATTTTTCAATGTAAAATACTGACTTGTAAAATTTGTTCAGAGACTCTACGGTAAAAGCGCATAGAAATGCATTTTCAATATTTGTAAAGCAGCATTTAAGAGGTGCATCCCATGTTGATTAGAAGATTAAATCAAAAAGCATGTTCACGTATGAAGTAGCAAATGAACATAACATGTAATGACTAGCAATGCTAAATTAAACACCACATCTCCACCGTATTTCCACAATTTACATTAATTTATTCATCACTAAAATGAGGTTTGTGGCTACGCGGTTCCGTATACCATTAAAATAAAGCACCACTAAAAGACCATTACAGAACATAGTTTCAAACTAAAATAGGAAAGAACCTTCTATAGAAGGAAAAACACAATTTCCTTGAGATTTCATTTAATGCAAAGTTGGTAAAGATCCAATTTGAACTTGACCGATCCCACTAATTGCATTTCTGCTGGCGAATTCTGGAGTGCTTTTTTTATAAATTACTCGGGTACAGTCATAGCCGACCCGTTGTACCGAAGACCGCGAAGTTTAAATACCGCGTTCTTTGTACAGGGTACAGTCAAAGTAAGAACTCTTTGGTACAAGAAATTATTCATTAGCTTTGCGGCGACGAGGCGAGACGGGCCTTCCGCGATGCGTCCATATCCGTGTAATTATACTCGTTGGTGCTATGGTTTGAGCAAACAATGTTTTAATAATTCTGAACACAAAATTAAACGTTATTTCGTTGGTTTTTAATACGACGGTGGTTTACGAGGAATTTACGTTCTTGTTAAAATACTAACATATTTTTTGGCTGTTAGGAGCAGCATTCATATTTTATGGGTATTGCATTAATAATGATTTACCGTCACAATTTTGCTTTGTACCACCTTTGACTCTGGTTATGGCTACATATCCCTGTATTTAGCGACATAGATCTTCTATTTTCCTGCCAAAACCGTTATCAGGGTACCACCAAAAAATTCGCCCGCGAAAAATATATTACAAACCAATATTCATGGTGTTCCCATGATTCATCGGCATGCCTTGATATACGACATCATATTTTATAGTAGAAAAATAATGAGATCGATAAGTTTTCATTGTTGAAATCGAAGCATGGACGGTAAACACATAACGCGACGCCATAACGGAAATTGGATAATAAATCTCTGTGTTTTACTTTGTAATTTAAACATAATTATTTCACAATCTTGCAATTCAAACAACGGTTTGTTGGGAAACAATTTCCAAATATTTTAGCTCCAATTCTCGGGAATATATTTTTAATTTGGCGTCAATTTATTTTAGAGACGATGGATGGACTACCCGAAAATTGGCCTTGCCAGTGGAACTCGGGACATATACCGTTTGTTTTTAATTTTTATTCGATAGGTAAGTATACAATGAAGAATAATATTAGCATAGGTAAATAGTTATTAGCATAGGGCCATTTGTTATGAATAAATTGCGTTCTATTATTAGAAGTTATTGTATTCGAAATGAGGTAACATTTTAAGGGTTTATTTTTTAATAAAAAGTGATGATAATATTCGTTTTTTTCCGTTCAGTCTTTAGGGCTAGAATCTGGATAACTTTACAGAACAATCACTGTCTAGCATATCTCTAATTATCAATTTCTCTCTCTCTCTCTCTCTCTATGTCTCAAACATATACGCCCACTGACTCTCTTTCATTGACTCCGTGTCAATAAACGAAGTTCATTCCCTATGAACTCCATTCAACCAAAGTTCAGCACAATCTATACTTAATATTATAAAGAGGAAAACTTTGTTTGTTTGTTTGTTTGTTTGTTTGTTTGTTTGTTTGGTTGTAATGAATAGGCTCAAAAACTACTGGACCGATTTTAAAAATTCTTTCACCATTCGAAAGCTACATTATCCACGAGTGACATAGGCTATATTTTATCTATACCGGTAGGCAGTAATTCCACGGGATGCGAGTGAAACGCGGGGAAAACGGCTAGTAAGTCTATATTTAGATCTTATTAATGAGTTGTACTTAATATAAACTCATCATTTCCAATCGTGGAAATATTGGCTTAATTGCGTTTTATAAATAACTCGCCCACAATATTACACTTGATTAAAAATCATGTAGGTACTTAAGTATTCGAACAGTGGTATGTATTTTCACACTATCCATATAATTAAGTTTAAATAATATATTCTCATGTAAGACAAAAGTCCCTTACAGGTAAGAAATATAAAATTAACGTTTGTAAAGTAAAACAAAAGTTCGCGGAAGCAGACCAGATAGACGTGTTTTAATACTATAAGTACATATAAAGTAGGTATACAAATGGCATCGTTCAACGCTTTTACTCACAACTGTATTATAAAGTTTTGTATGCATGGTTTTCAATAATATACTTTAACAGTCGTGCTTTAAAACCGCCGAACGAACTTACATTAGATATTATATCTATAGGTTATCAAAATATATCCAACATACTTCCCAACTTTCACATTTATAAAAGTTATAACTATACATGGAAACAACGTCCAAGTTCATTCATAATAAGTACCTTACCAAACAAATTAAGGACCCCATCTATCAAACCGCCATTATTATTTTGTTGCTTAGGTTTATCAATTACTCGATTACGTGTATTCAATTCGTCTGAGCCTACGTGAATATTTGATAGGATAGGATATATCCTGTAGGAATTGTCTAGCTACTAGAGTATAGTGTGGAGAATAGATATCCTCTGTTTAAATATTTAATCTATGTGTAGGAACCTAAGACTGTTTTGTCTGTACAAAAATTAACAGCATCTCGAATTAAGGATACGTGTGCGAAACGATTCTTTCTTGGTTCTTCGAAACTGAAATATACTTAGCTCTGAAACATTTTTCTAGGCATATAAGTCCCTGATGGCCTAGTGGGTAAAACACCAATGTAGCTCAAGTATGTAAGTTCCATATCAGGTTAAGATTTTTTTAAGTTTCCAAAATATACTTGGAAATACATACACACTTGACTATGATGATTAAAGTGAAGCAAACATCTGAGGAAACTTGGACTATAAAGTTCTACAATCACCAACCCGCATTGAACTAGCGTGGTGATTAACGCGCAATCTTGTACGTGTGAGGGGAGGCCTGTCCCAGCAGTGGGGCGATAAGAAAGCTGATTATGATGATGTTAATGGGAAGCAATAAGAACTTCAAGCCTTATTTT
>NWSH02000537.1:5680008-5713664 GCA_002382865.2 Heliothis virescens
CGATTTTAAAAATTCTTTCACCATTCGAAAGCTACATTATCCACGAGTGACATAGGCTATATTTTATCCGGGTACGGGCAGTAATTCCCACGGGATGCGAGTGAAACCGCGGGAAAACGGCTAGTAGTCTATATTTAGATCTTATTAATGAGTTGTAGCTTAATATAAACTCATCATTTCCAATCGTGAGAAATATTGGCTTAATTGCGTTTTATAAATAACTCGCCCACAATATTACACTTGATTAAAATCATGTAGGTACTTAAGTATTCGAACAGTGGTATGTATTTTCACACTATCCCATATAATTAAGTTTAAATAATATATTCTCATTAAGACAAAAGTCCCTTACAGGAGAATATAAAATTAACGTTTTGTAAAAGTAAAACAAAAGTTCGCGGAAGCAGACCAGATAGACGTGTTTTAATTACTATAAGTACATATAAAGTAGGTATACAAATGGATCGTTCAACGCTTTTACTCACAACTGTATTATAAAGGTTTTTGTTATGCATGGTTTTCAATAATATACTTTAACAGTCGTGCTTTAAAACCGCCGAACGAACTTACATTAGATATTATATCTATAGGTTATCAAAAATATATCCAAACATACTTCCCAACTTTCACATTTATAAAAGTTATAACTATACATGGAAACACGTCCAAGTTCATTCATAATAAGTACCTTACCAAACAAATTAAGGACCCAATCTTACAACCGCCATTAATTATTTTGTTGCTTAGGTTTAACAATTACTCGATTACGTGATTCAATTCGTCTGAGCCTACGTGAATATTTGATAGGATAGGATATATCCTGTAGGAATTGTCTAGCTACTAGAATATAGTGGGAGAATAGATATCCTCTGTTTAAATATTTAATCTATGTGTAGGAAACCTAAGACTGTTTTGTCTGTACAAAATTAACAGCATCTCGAATTAAGGATACGTGTGCGAAACGATTCTTTCTTGGTTCTTCGAAACTGAAATATACTTAGCTCTGAAACATTTTTCTAGGCATATAAGTCCTGATGGCCTAGTGGGTAAAACACCAATGTAGCTCAAGTATGTAAGTTCCATATCAGGTTAAGATTTTTTTTAAGTTTCCAAAATATACTTGGAAAATACATACACACTTGACTATGACTGATTAAAGGTGAAGCAAACATCTTGAGGAAACTTGGACTATAAAGTCTACAATCACCAACCCGCATTGAACTAGCGTGGTGATTAACGCGCAATCTTTCTACGTGTGAGGGGAGGCCTGTCCCCAGCAGTGGGGCGATAAAGAAAGCTGATTATGATGATGTTAATGGGAAGCAAAAGAACTTCAAGCCTTATTTTATTTTTAAAATTGTTTACAGGTATTAAGAGATTAACTAGTCTCGTGAAAGAAGGTCACAGTTACTTAGAAAAGCGATCCTGTTTGAAATTTATTGAGTATCACCCAGTAGAGGCCGCAAAGCTGAAGAACTTGACTTATCTTTTTTATAATTATTCAGGAGTGCTCGAGAGTTGTTGCTTACATTATTTCAGCAAACCTTTTGGAAGAAGGGTATGTAAAACATGTTGTTTTTACATTGAGATTTTCATACGAGTATCAAGTGTCCGTCTGCGGTTATAAAGCAAATATACACACTCATATGCTGGCACACTTTCGCATTCTTAATATGTATTAGTTGGATGAAGGATTCCTAATAAGAATCACAGCGATCAGCACTTTCTATGATATCATTTTTCATAAATTATTCTAAAACATTTTTATTTAAGTGAAATTGCTGAATAGGCTCTCTCGCGAACGAAACATCCGAATATATTCCTCCTAGTCTAATTTAACGTCTATTTTTCTTCCAGTTAGTACTAATAACGCCAGTATGTACACTGCCGTCAGAGGTGGCGCACGCGGCGGCTCACGGCATGGGCCTCACGCATAAGAAATACGAGCCTTTCAATGAAGGTACCACCAAGGCTGTGCTGTTCCCAACCATGTGCCGTGATGCAGAGCAGAAAAAGAAACTGTTTGATAGGGCTTATTAGTTCATTTCCAATTTTTTTAACAGTTTACGTCAAGACAAAATAATGACTGGGAAATGAAGATGGTCTTCTTATCACGTGTTGTTCATTATCTTCTGAATTAACTTCTGCCTATGGATACCCGAATGACATAAAAATATAAAGAAGGTACATGTTCCTACAGTTTTTTCGTGAGACAAGAACAAACCACAGTATTTACAAATTTTCACGTTAATAATATTACTAAGTAAGATGTTAGACAGAACAACACGATCTTACAAAACAATTACAAAACCAACTTCAAGAAAATAACTCCAAACAAACATACGATAAGAAAACAATATACCTAGTAATCCTACTCATCAGCGACTTGAATATGTAATTTGAGACACGTCCGAAGTCTTGTGCACTTGCAACGACTTCGTTCATTAGCCAGACGGGAATAAGTCGCGAAGTTTCCCTAACTTGATTACTTCGAGCCGTGAATTAACGCGCTTGAAACAACGGGCCTAGTAACGCGAGAATTTTCGGAGACGCTTTCGAGTTACGAAACGTGGAATACTCGGTAGGTAGACTGAACTGATTTTGTTAGACGACTTCTGAGACTATATTAAGGGTATAGTAATGTTTAATTAGCGATATTATGTGAAAAGAACTGACTTGTCGCGGATCATGGATTCTTTTTTGAAACTGTGAGAGTTTTTTTTAGTTTTTTACCATGATTTGAATTGGGGATCTTCACAGGTACTCCATGGGATTCGAAATATGACTAGTAACTCAACAATTTTTTTTTATTGATGGGAAATCATCGGGTGGCCTCTCCCGCTGTCTAAAACCCACCGTATTCCTTCGGGAGCCCTTGATGTGCCAGGGACGCGGTAACGCTTTCGAATAACCCGTAGTCTAACTAGAAAACCTGAATATAGAGGTAATATACTTAATTGTATGTTAGGTATAAGTAGTACATACCTAAATTGTATTGCGTAGATTACCACTAATATCCGAAACATTGTGATTTCTAAGTATATACAACAGCAATACAAGAACAATTCTGTGAATTTCACCTTTGTCGCAGCAATCAATGCCTGTGTATTTCCATTTGCTAGACAGGTCAGGGCATATACTGAGAACCGTATTAACATTACAGCTAAGAAACTATTGATCTGAAAGCAATTTGATACCAGTTTCAATTGGGAAATTGTTATTCATTGTTTGAATATTCATTATGTTTCGTACCTAGACAATTTCAACTAGATTCTGTACTTATTGTATAATATATTTATTTTTCAGACAAATTATTGATAACTAACCTAATATGTGCACTATTTATTTGGTCCAAAATATTACAAGTGCATCCTCCGTGAATCGGAGAGCACATCAATGTTGATCTTGCGCCTGATATCTCTTCTGTCGTGTCAGATTTCCATCAGTCAGAAGGAATAGGGGACTTCTCATGTGTCAGCGCAAATGCTTGTGCACTATAATATGTCTTACGCAGCTGGGTGATCGCCTTACATGAGAGCAGTCGCCGTGGCCGACAATCGGCTGGGAGGCCATTATGACAAGTAACAGACCATTTGCTATCAAATACAATTATAGTGACTCTTTATTTCCCGTAAACGAAGCAACGGTACTCCACAAAAGTCTCGAAATCTTTTCAAGTTCCCTAACAATCAATAATATCATACCACGGTATCATACTTATCAAGTACTAGGAACGTATAGAAACAAGAAGTATCACGTACGTGTAAGTACTAAGTCTCATTCACAAGTGCTTCGAATGGAATTGAATTGCTACGTCTTTTGTTTTCTTTAACCCTGGTAATTGTATCTGCACTGCCTGATTTAATTTATTTATTATCCGATACACACGCTTTGTTTGCATTTTAATTTTATTTTACTGGTTTAGTTTAGTTTTTGTTCTTTTTCTTTTTGGCGATCCGATGGTAAATTAACTGCTATACACAGTATTCTGTGTGCCTGTTCTTACTAGGTATATTAATTTGACATTACTTAGTACAGAAGAATATTGGGAACTGCTATAAATAGACGCCCAGTTCTCAGTGGCATCATTTAGATCTTTTGTGCATACATTGTGTAGATGCTGGCGTAAATTAGACAGCGCAAGATGCCGCATTCTCTGTGGCAGAGGTACCACATACACTTTTATTATCTACAGTGTAGCCTCACCTTAATATTTTTTTTATTACTTTAATAAATGTTTTTTAATAGCAGTATCGTCGCTTTTTACACGAGCAAGTTATTAAAAGAATCTCCCCTTTCAAATTAACCAACTCTTATAAGAACTCAAAATTACGCTTCTTCAATAAATATATTGTAGCAATTTCACAAAAGGAACCAGCAACTCAGTACCCTTCTAACGTCTTATTAGATATTTTTCAATTGCTCTTTATATAATAACACAAATCACTACCAACCCACTGAGTTACTGCGTGAATGAAATCTAATTTTCTGAGCGGCAACACTGCTCACTGATTTTCCAATTTAACGCATTTTTTTGTTGTGAATAGACTCGTTACCAGATAACTTATAGAACGACTTACGAGTTAATATTGAGAAATGTTTTGCTTTAAAAAATATAACTTTTACGATAAGCTAATGGTTTGTGATGATGAAAAATGTTACTGGTGAAATAACTTTGATTTTTATATTGTTGTTTTCTTGGACTAGCTTACAATTTGATTTCACCTTTATTTATATTTGACGAGTCTTGGGCTCCACACAGTTTTATCTCAGTTTTTATAGATTTTTTTCAATCGACTGTAAGAAAAAGTTAAGTTACAAATTAAAATAACGCCTCATTTACTTCTTTCACATCTGTGTGATCTCTTTATACAGAAAACAGAAAAACAAACAGAACTGCTAACAGCCACATACTTTTCATAGACAAAGTCTACTTTACATGAAACTGCACTATAAAATATACAGAGAACAGAAACAGGCTACATATTTAAACTCAACCAATACATCATCTCTTGAAATACAGCGAAGATAGAAGTGCAAACAAAGCAATCTTATCGACCCACCAGACGGGATACGATCTGACAACATATAAACCAGAACTAAAGACCCTTGTTTCCACCTTTTCAAACCCTGCTAACGCTTATTTTACGTACCATAGAAGGAGAGGCAGGAGGTCATCTTACATTAGCCAGCTGCACTTACGAATTGCCAGAGGCATTCTAATAGTATAAAAGAAAACTAAGAATCAATAAGCCATACACCATATTGTTTACTGCAGTTATACAATACCGATACCATCTCAGTCTTTGAAATTGAATTTCAGCTTCAGTTTAATTTACAGCACCGTTGGGAAAATACTTCAAAATAAATACTGGTTCTCTTATTTGTGAGGAGTAATCTCAAGGAAATTGTATCACAGTTATGTTTTTAATTTGTGTTTGATTAAAGAATACTAATTGGTAACATAACAATAGAATTACTAATTTTGAATGAAAGTCGTATTTAACACTATAGTTACAGATTTGGTTAAAGTTTTTTTTATATTTATTTTGGGCACGTTCCCAGTTGACAGCTATGGCGATGAATATTTTGGCGCTTTCATTAGTAATTAATGTCTTAATACTTGCCTAAATATGGCAATTTCATAAACATTGTGAAAGCAACCTTTCACTAATTAAGTAACACAATTAGTTAATCAAAACACATACCTACCTATATATAAAAGGTTTACGAAAAACCATCACGTATGCAGACTTATATTAAGTCCGAACACCACAAAGATTCACCGTGATTTCGGCAACCATGTATTCACGTAACATCCATACAGATATAATAAATGGTAATGCGTATTTGTCTGCTTGTTTGTCCGTCTTTCATGGCCGAATGGAGAGACGAACTGTCGTGATTTTTTGAGTAGAGATGATTGAAAAGATGTTGACTTATATAGCCTATTTTTTTGTTATTTCTTATCCACTATTCCCTTTAAATAGAGGATGGGATTTTTTATGGAGCATTCCGCAATTTTAAAGGTAGAAAGCAAAAAATTGGTACGTACAGACGACAGCAGGTCAATGTATACGAATCTGTCAAATTTTACCAATCAAACATTAACCTACCCACTATTGTGATAAGTTTGAAAATCTATTGCAGAAATTTGACAGATTGTGGTAACTTGATGTGCTGTCGTCTGTACTATTTTGTGACTAAGAAAAAATCGTGCATGTTTTTTGTTAAGGGATGAAATTTTGTATAGGACTTTTCACAATGTTCTAAATCAGAAAAGGTAAACCATATTACCAAAACGCGAGCGAAGCCGCAGGCAAAAGCTAATAGATACAAACATACGTAGGTATTATTATACATTGCGTATGTTCGTGTTCACATTAACGTCTGCCCTCTCATAAAAGCCAATGGACTTGGTCACACAATATGAGAACTGTAACGTTTTATTTTACTATTATTTCACATTCTATTTCTTTGGTCAACCTGGTTTGGTGTTTAAAATATGAGTGTTGTTGTTTAGTGTGTGAATTAAAGGTCTGTATGTTGATATTTAGAATAATCTTTATCGTTTGTAGTTAATTTCATCCGCGTGTGGTCGAAACTATTACTGCCAAGTTTCATGAGTAGCTTTTGCGTAACAAATATTTGTTTATATTTAAGTAGGAATTCTTATATGTATAATATACTAGCTTCTGCCAGCGGTTTCACCCGCGTCCCGTGGGAACTACTCGGCGCACCCGGAAAAAAAGAAGCCTATAGCCTTCCTCAATTAATGGGCTATCTAACATTGAAATAATTTTTCAAATCGGACCAGTAGTTCCTGAGATTAGCGCGTTCAAACAAACAAACAAACTCTTCAGCTTTATAATATTAGTATAGATTACTTACAGTGGTCGTTCTCACAAAACAGGTTGTACCTCACATGTTTTTTTATTATAATTAAACGATTCCCCAGTCTCACATGTTTTGCATACAGGAAGATTACCTTACGGAAAAAGGTCTGTTCCTGTGTTCTTGCTATAACTTATTTTCTACAGAAATAACACAATATTCATAAATATGTAGATATTTGTTTCGTTCTCGTTTTCCACTATCTACCGGTATAATTTTATTCGTAACTGCAGACTGATTAAAATAACGAATGAACTTTTTCTGCGACTGGTCGGAATTACGAGTGTTTTCTCAGCTAAGACACGAACTAAAAGGCAGCAACAAAATTAACGAGCTTATTTTAAAATTATTATGAGACTCTTGTAAAATATATGTTAGAGTTAGTTACTTGGCGATTTTTCAGTTACTCCAAAGGTTTTTTTTTTATCTGGCAGGTACGAATAATTCTGCTCTTATCGCCCGCCATTTTTATTTTAAAACGTCGGTTACATTTTATTCACCGACATAACCCTAAACGTGCCACGCGGCTGCCATTTGTGGACATCCGTACCATTCTAAATTTAGCATACTGCGCTGACCCCACAATCAGATCCCGTATTGAATAAAAACTCGTATTTGCACATAAACGGCGCGATCCACAAATACACGGCTGGGATATCGGCGGGTTGACCTCTTTGAATCAATGATGAATCCAATTTCACCCAACCCTTACGAACGACAGTCTCATTTGGTCACAGGTACAAACATTTACGTGAAACACGAACCAACGGACCACTTTGTCACAGAGATTTACAGTAAGGAAATAGATTTATTATTCTTTTTTGTGAACAACTATTGTACCTCCCCCTTGGGTATAAAAAGTACTCGACTCAGGAAAATGACCGAACTTTTGTCTTTAAATTATATCTGCCAGTTCCCTTTAGAAGGGCAGCGGGACCTTTCCTGTCTATACGAGACGAAAACGTTTTCGATAAGACCCACTATAAGAATAAAATCTTTTATATAACAACACTGGAAAATCTTTATTTTAATCTATTGCGAGGCAATTACCTCGGGCGGCACATAAAATCCGGAGTGGCTATAAAAAATCTGGAATAATTCGTAAAACTGTTATCTGAAATCTTTTGGAACAAATTTTCAGCTAATTTGACAAACAGTAATTTATTCATTCTAATATTGATCTAGTCTAGACTATAAATGAATTTAGGATTGAACATTGATGAATCAAAGGTTCATATTGCTGTTTTATTTAGGTTTTTTAAACTAACTTAATTACTTTTCCAGGTAATCGAATATAACAGAATGCAGGGTAGGCCGTTATTTTCAATTTGATGAACTTAATTGATTTACAGGATTTTGCTTTGACATGTGTCTACTTAAATCCAGCTATGCCTAATCATTTTATTTAATGCAAAATTAATATATGTCTAAATAAATGAGAAAAGTGATTTAAAAGGGACTTAGGCTTTATGAACTGAACATCCTTCTAATATTATAAATGCAAAAGTTTGAATGGATGTATGAACATATTTGGTACTCTTTCACGCAGAAACTGCTTGACGGTTTTTGATGCAACTTATCTGTCAAATAGCTTACATACCTGAATAACATTCATGTTACTTTTTATCTATTTACAGAAAGTAGTTTATTCGGGAAGTGGACGAGACCGCTGGTGACAGCTAGTAGTAACATAAAGCTATGATGAAGTTATCAGAACATGGTCTAATTAATTGACACAATACATCAACACAGTACTAGAAATAATCACCTTACTATAGCACTATGTGCTTCTGAATCCCTACAAAATATACCAAGTACCGTTGTTAGGCAACTGCAAACAAAGGCAGTTTACATTACAAGCACACACACATGCATATGTATGTGTCGCCACGTCTGTGTGTCCGACATTCTCTGTCTCACTCATTAATTCAAGTATGAATAGCGCAGAAATTAGTGTCAGAGTAAAGCGTGTCACAGACTACCACCTACTATCATCAGCTTTGTACGTCTGTGTACTTCACAAACGTTTAAAACTAATTGAAATAATATTTTTTATTAAATTCTTTTATCTCACATTTTCTTTTAGTTTATTATTAAATTCTGTTAATATAGGTACCAAATCACGGGAATACAGAGTCCCAGATTTTTGGAAGGCGAACGTGGGGCTGAAGCCCTTTTGACACAACTTTAATGAAATGGTAACACAAAATCGACGATTAACCCTGTGTAAGTAGTGTTGGCATTTTAATCACTACGCTTGTCAAAGCAGTTGCGCAATTTCAGTCTTTTCAGATTTATACATTCCCACAATATAAAATACACTTAAAAGTTCAAGCCAGTGGTACTCAAAACTTTCACAGGTCTCAAAACCAGCCTGATCCTCTAGTCGTGGCAGTGTGTGATCTTCCTTAACTCCCGTCTCGCTTCTGTAGCGCGAAGCTTAAGACGGATTTACTGGTCAGACGGAATTCAGATACCTTCGTAACTTCGACATCGATCTTAAGTATGCTATTTCAATCTTTTCAAGACAGTCTCACGATATAAAATACACTAAGTTCAAAGCAATGGTACTCAAAACTTTCACAGGTCTCAAAACCAGTCTGATCCTCTAGTCGTGGTAGTGTGTGATTCTCCTTAACTCCCGTCTCGCTACTGTAGCGCGAAGCTTAAGACGGATTTACTGGTCAGACGGAATTCAGATACCTTCGTTACTTCTTAGTGTGTACGGAACTTGTCGCTTTCAGGCCACGAACGGTGTTATAATAAATGTTGTCCTACGTGACTTTATTTGCGCTATATTGCTGAGATAGTGTTGGAAGTTTATTAAATGTTTGCGGTGATGGATGAAAGATTTTTTGTTAATTTTCTATAGTATGAGATGTGTCAGAGGTTTCTTTAAAGCTGAACAAAACATTGTACAGCGAACATTTTCTAAGATGTAAAGTCACTACAATATTTATTTATTTAAATATCCATAGACAACTTTATTCAAAACGTTTGCACAAAAAGTCTATCCGTTTATACTTTACACTCAGATAAAAAAATAAAACATTTGCATAAAGAAAAAATATTCGATACCATAGTAAATAAAAACTATAAAATATCGAGGGATAGCTTTCCTATCCATTGGAAGGGCAAACGACCGCGAACCGTGATAAACAACTACTTTATGAACGTATTACACAAACGGTATTAAAAATCAGTTTCAAACATGTTTTGTATTCAGCGTTCGCCCGCAGCCGTATCGGGCTACACTAAAATTTATTTTGCACTCAAAAGGGAAATGAGATTATGTTTCAATAACAAACATATCCGGGACTACACGTTGCAGGAATAAAAAGTCACTCCCGGGGAATTTATTTACCGCTTTCGAACGAACTATTCAGTTGGCGGAGTTTTATACCGGCGTGACGTCACCCGCTGAATATCTTATTTTTACAAAAAGGTGACAAGGCCGAAAGTTTTCAATTTCCTCGGCGTACTGAAAATAATTTGGTAGTTATTATTTTTGTACGAGAGCTCCGCTTTGTTTGTGTCAATTAAAATTGTAGGGGAAAATATGTTGAAAATGACAAGTAAAATTATTTTATTTATTATTTAATCAGAGAAAATTGAAGTTTGAAACTACTACAATTTGTTTTTTTTTATGTGGACATTTTATATTTTAATTAAAAGTGTTCATCCCCCACTCTTTTCTATGATACTCAACAAAAACGCTGTATAACACTCATAATGGGACAAAAAACTCATAAAAACTTTTACAAACTAACCCTCAACTCCCATTTAGCATACTAATCTGGGAATTAAGCTTGTTACAGTTCCATAATATAATATACAACGTTGTATCTTAACTTCTCCCAAGGGGGTAGGCAGAATTGTACATTAATAAAACCATTAGTCATTTGTTTATTGCTACGAAGCGCTACGGCGTAGTCACCGTAGTAACTATTGTGCTACGCGATCGTAGCATATTACCGGCCGTTTACGCTGCGTTAATGTCAAATAAATTCGTGGCTATTCATATTATTTAAACATGACTGTGCAAGCGACCTGCAACATAATGTGATCATGTTATAATGCAAGCTGTGTATATTAATAGTGCATATAATCCGTTCATTTAATATTTAACAGAGCCACTAGAATGACCTTGAAATGTAACTCTGGACTGTATCAAATTATTGAATCCTACTAATATTATAAATCCTTGTGGTTTTGAATAATTGAATGTTTGTTTATCAATCTTGTAACTCTTTAACGACCCAACAAAATGAACTGGGAACAAAGATAGATCTTAGTGTCGAACTAAAACTAAGGTAAGTATTTTATATCCAGGAGCAATAATACTAAATCAAGCGCTTATAATACTGAAAAGTCTTACCCAAAACAAAAACAGATCACCAGCAAAGATGATCACCAAACTACTGCATCTCAACTGCAGCATCAAAGTACTCAACTTAAAGTACAAAACTACCCTCAAAGCTAAGGGTAATCGAAGTTTAAACCGGTATCAGTACACACGGAATACTTAAAACTTTAAAGTCTGCAAGGCTAACATACTTTGTGCCGTGCAACTGGCATGGACGATAAAAAGTTGACGAACTTCTAAATTTGCTGGTGGAAATGTTGAGTTTCGTCTTATGTATTGCTATGGATTACAGGCTGAAAGTTTTGAAGTAAGCTGTGTCAGTCATTACCAATGACTGTAATTAAAAAATAAGTGAAGTGTCTAATGGTACTTAGATATGAAGTTTCTAGTCACATTTCTAGGTTGGGCATTACGTAATTTGTTTTGTTAAAATCTCTGATCGACTAACAATGTTGTTGAGACTTATGTATTTGTGGTTTTAAATATTAAACTCGGAAATAGTTTGAAGAAAACTGATTATATTATTATTTTTCTCGATTCATAAGACTTGGTATATGGATTTTGCCTTTATTTTTTAGTGTTAGTTTTATGTTGGTAACACAGAAGTAACAAATATTTTATAGGCCACAAAATACACCGTCATTTCAATGAATGTCATACCAAACTAGCCCACGTTAATAAATGCAGCACCAAAACTGAAACGTTCGTTAGATCGATGTCTATTAGTGACGTCATAAATTAGCACATATTATGCTAATGCTGGCTGCACGCGTCGCGATCGTCGTGTAAAGTGAAGTCTCATTTGTCATGATAATGCGCAGGAAGTTTGTAGCCGGCCTAATTATCGGATGCGATGACAGTACTAATTATTCATAATATATAGCGCGGTTTGGGTGTACTGAAAAGCGAATTAGTAATTTAGAATAATTATGATATGTTAACAAAGTAATCTGAGTGAAAGCCGGGGGCGATTCACGTATCGTTGACAGTCTACTCTCGCCAAGGTACGACGATATCGTTGGTACGAACCCGCGAGTAGAGCTCGGTGATTGCGAGTGAGGGTGAGTGCGTTATGAGAATTGGCCCCAGATCTGTGAGTGTAAGTCAACGTGACGCGAATTTACCTCGGTTTCCATGAAATTTCAGTTTAATAGCCCGCAGTTATTGGTCACTACTAATATGTAGCAAGCTGTCACAGATATTAAATAAATGACTGGCAGTAGCTACCAGTTGCCTGATCCTTTTCATGTAGCTGAACAGAACTTCATATGTTCTTTTGTTTTACAAAGGAACATATGAAGTTCTGTACTATAAAAAACCCAATCAGCTACCCTAAACACGTTTGAAGTTTCTTGTGGATTGACAAAATATAGTCATTAGACATTTAATAATTTCAAATATCGAGAAAACATCAACTTCTATAAACTTACAAGCATCTTATGAACACACATAAGTAACCACATTTTACAGTTAAAGTATGTTTCCATACATATTACATTACATTCACGTGATTTACTGCAACCAGTACAAGCAATCTTGCATTGTTTTATTGTTACCGCGTTATTGTGTAAACGAACAATAGGGCTGTTGACAATAATTTTATTTTAATTCATTTTTTTTTTGTAATGCAAATTGAAGAAAAAAAATCACGCTTCTTAAATGTCAAATGGAATACTTCTTTTCATTAAGTTTAATCAACAAAAGATGATGTAATTTAAGCATCATCAAAGTGTGTTTAATTTTCATAATTAAGGACACCAACCTATCATCGATCCTATCAATTTGAACTCATTCTATTCAGTACTTAATATTAAAATGCTTGTAATAAAAATATGTATAACTGTAGTGTAGATTAGATCAAATTACATTATATTGTATAATTAGCAAAAAATATTCGTAGTTGTCATTTCTTTGAAATTAAATGGAATAAGACTATGTAAAAAATACGGAATTAAAATCTCCAAAGTTTCTATTAGAGGAAATCATACGATTTTTTCTCTACATACAAATTGTTGACTACCCTATCCTATGTTGCCAGTAATGGAAAATGAATTGAACACTCATAATGTCCTACTTGTACCATAAATATGATTTGCAATACAATTTACGTAATCCCGAGAAATAAAGCACAGGTTTTTTTGCGATCATAAAAATATGTTTCTTTTGTATGCGAAGTGTTTTTATTTGCATTTTCTAGCATAGTATTATAAGTATTATTATTTTCTTATACAATATAACTCTATAGGAGAAATTATAAAAAGAACGTAAGGTATTCTTTGATTTAGTATATCAGTAATAAAATAATGTATCAGACTTCACAACTATGTATATTTATCTGTACAGGGAGTTTTCAATTGTTTGCTGTCGTGAGTTTACGCGTGATAACGCCTGTTCGAGCCTAGCATTGCTCGGAAAAACTTAGCAAAAAATCCACCACTCTGAGGAAATGCTAGTAAACGTCATATTTGCACGCAGCAGCTTTAGGGTTGCTATACACATAAGCGGGCCGGCATTGTTCGCCACATTGGATAAAATTAAATATAAGTGGGGTAGATGAATGTACGGGGTAAAAAGTGTAGTAATAGTCATTGCTTTGGGTTGTGATTGTTGTTCGACATGTACTACTGAGCCGACAATGCCAGCCCGCTTATGTGTGTAGCAACCCTTACGCGTGACAGCAAACAACTTACTACTGCTTTAACGAAAGATGACGCCTGGAATAGCAAGTTGTTTTTCCGAAGAAAACAAAACACAAGTAAAATGTTATTTCGAAAATTAAATACTTGACTTGTTTACTAAGCAATACTTAACGTTAAGAATTTTTTTAAATAACTCTAAAAGGTCTATTAAATACATAATTTATCAAAAGCTTTATAACTCTCATAGTTTACGCTTTAATATCCTAAATGGCCCTCAATAGGTACACTCCAATACAAAGTAAAAACATTGGAAAAACACCGTCTCGTAATTGATTTTTAATCCTCCATTTAAAACAAATCGTTTAGAAGCGTTTTAATATCGCTTCGTAATAAAAATGTCCTAAAATTTCCACGTAAAATATAAAGACAAAAATGTCGCTTTAATTATAGCAATTGTGGAGAAAGGAGAGCTACTGGTTAAGTCAAAGCTGCGCGGATCGATCGATCATAAAGTTAAGCAACACTTAGCGCGGTAGGTCCGTGGATGGGTGACCATCTTGTCATAACGAGTTCTTTCGTGTTTCGAATGACACCAGAAACTAGTGGGAGGCAGGCGGGAGCTCGTCATTTGACCATATTTGGCAGTCGTTACGGGTTAGTCAGAAGCCAGAAAGTCTGACAACCAGTCTTACCAATGGGTATCGGGTTGCCCGGGTAACTGGTTAGACTGGTAGCCGATCCCAACATAGTTGGGAAAAGGCTAGGCAAATGATGAATTATAGCAATTGTGAAAAATCTCATAGCTCTTAAGTGATATCTTATAAACGAAGATGGAAATGTAATATCTTGGGGGAAACTGTTACTATCTGTTTTGATAGAGGCCTTCTTTCATTACTAGAGAAAACAAATGCAGTACGCGGAAATGTCCACCGACTGGCATAACGTGGACCTGCCAGCAGGATATTTTAATACAAAAAATATAAACTGTACAGTACTAAGTATTATAAGTAACTAAGTATTTGCTAGAAAATCGTAGGTAAATTGTAAAATTAAGACTGTTAGATACATATTCGTTTTGTTTTTCTTTTAATTTTTCATGAATCCAATTTAGATGTATGGATTGCATAGACATTGAACAATACATCTATGAATATTCAAATACTGAGACTCTGTTTTCAATAAAAGTCCCCTCAGAGTAAATTTTCCCCTGTCAAGTTTTTCAGAGGAAATCATGGGAGGAATAAAACAAATAAGGGTCTTATAACGAGAACCTACTTAAGCAGATATTATGTCATGGCAACACTCTTTAATTTTTTTGCTGACTAAAATATGTTCACCGTGCTTTCAAATGCATTTGTTGTAATGATGCTTTAGACAGTTGATTAAAATTTTAGCAATTAAACAATGAGGTTAAGCCCTTATTAATGTAATTCATTTAGATTAATTAGTTTTAGAGTTTCAATAACAAAATATGTTTGCGATAATAATTAGGAATTACAGAAAAAATACCTACATGATTAGCCTGTTACAACCCGAAAAGCAAACTAAAATGACATTATATTGCTAAAAAAAATACACAGTATTTGAGCAAAAATATCCATACTATCATGTACGAATGAATCGTAACTTATGGTGAGAAAAATACGGCTGTCTTCTCGCGCTGGGATTATTAATCAAAAGCATTTGATACGGGAAAAATATGAATTTCGCCGTCGGTCGCCTGACTGGCTTAAGTGATGCCTACCGCTACCATATCAAAGAAATAATTTATTTTCTAAAAGAGAATTTCCCACAAACATTAATTGGTTTCTACTAACTTAGGAGTTATTAAAATATCTGGCTGTGACAAGTTTGAAAAAAAAAATAAAGGATTTTCTTGTCAGTAATTGGGTGACAGCGGGCAGTATGAAAAGAATTTCTTAACATAAATCTTGGACGCGTTTTCGTCTTGGGCTTCAGTAAGGACAATACTATAATTAAACAGTAATGAATTCGTAAAATATAGTATTTGGTATTAATATGAGGGCTTTTCTATCATTTTCCAATAATTGTTACATAAAACACCCAAAACGTCATCCTACCCTACCCTGTCAAATTTTACCAATCCAACATTAACCTTCCGCCATTGAACTAAGGTGGAAAATCTATTGAAGAAATTTATCAGTTTGTGGTAGGCTGATGTACTGTACGTACATACATGGTAGTTTATTAAAATCATCAATCACTACAAGTCACTATAACATCAAAATAAAATGAGACATTTGTTGAAACCAATACATAAAAGTCATCACAACAATAAAATGATGATTTTATTTATCAATGTTAGTTCAATAAAGCCACATCCAAAATATTACAATGTTTTCGGTAAATTAGTCACGCGAATGAAAATGGATAGTTAATCCTATTGTTTTTGTGTGCAATGACGCTGACATATTTAATTAGAGCTCACTAATATGATAAATTACCTAAATATTATGTACGAATATAGTGAGGCTTCGTATTGTCGTTTGTATTAAAACCATGGTCGCGAACGTCGCGAACCCAGTATTTCAATAATGTAGGTACCATTATGAATATTCCTAGAATTTCCGAATTTGATTTGTTTTTTTTTTAAGTTTTAGGCCTAGAACTAGTATAATGTATACTGAGTTATAGGAAAAGGAAGAGTCCCACTTATTAAAACTAAGTTGAAAGTCAGTTCAGTCGTTGAGGAAAAAAAATACGCTTATTTAAAAAAATACAATTATTCAAGTGCTGCTCAAACATCATTCTATGTTTGTCACACTTACGTAAATCTTGGCAACAGAAACGTTTCAGAATTCATCATATTTATCAATGCTATACACCATGACATAATTAGCTAACATGCAGTTGAAAGTGGTAGCAAATATACGTATTCAGACTCTCTGTTCATTCACCTGGTAATAACTGACACTCAAGGGAAAATAAAGTTCCCTATTTCAAAACAACAGTCCACAAGGCGCAATATTTTGGCCAAAATATTATCAGATAATTAACTGGCAAAATAATTCCCATACATTTGGGCAATAAATTATAATATTTGTAATTAGTTTGGAAGCACGTAGCAAGCGGTCCTTTCCGTATACTTCTATTCGTTCTTCAGTTGTACTCAATTTTAATTATAGAAATGAAACATAGCTATGCGGAAAATAAATGAGTTTTGGAATAAATTCAATTTATTGCCAGAAAGAGAAGAGTTCTGAAAGATTGGCAAAGTTTATTCTTAAACAAATTCTATTGTGCACGTAAAGGAATTGTTTCAATTTATATACGTTCGTTCTAAAAATGACAAAAATACTTTTCAATGTTCGAACACAAGGCCAGCTAGTTAACAATAAAAGTCAATCGTTACACGTCTTGTAATTGAATCCTGCCGATCGCTCAATAGATTTTTATTTAATTTTTATTTCAACGGTACTAAGTAATTTAATATTTTGACTTGACAGTTTTTTTTATGTTAGCTCATTAATTTTTTTTTTACATATGCAACTACATTGGAACTTTTTGTTTCGCATAGGTCCTGCTACCTAAATTAATGCAGAATTTGACAATAATTCGATGCAGTTTTTTATCTCTTTTTGCACGCGTTAGAACATAAATATCATCCATCTTAGTGGCACGTCAGTTGCCACACGCATTGCAATAACATNTTAGACTGGTAGCCGATCCCAACATAGTTGGGAAAAGGCTAGGCAAATGATGAATTATAGCAATTGTGAAAAATCTCATAGCTCTTAAGTGATATCTTATAAACGAAGATGGAAATGTAATATCTTGGGGGAAACTGTTACTATCTGTTTTGATAGAGGCCTTCTTTCATTACTAGAGAAAACAAATGCAGTACGCGGAAATGTCCACCGACTGGCATAACGTGGACCTGCCAGCAGGATATTTTAATACAAAAAATATAAACTGTACAGTACTAAGTATTATAAGTAACTAAGTATTTGCTAGAAAATCGTAGGTAAATTGTAAAATTAAGACTGTTAGATACATATTCGTTTTGTTTTTCTTTTAATTTTTCATGAATCCAATTTAGATGTATGGATTGCATAGACATTGAACAATACATCTATGAATATTCAAATACTGAGACTCTGTTTTCAATAAAAGTCCCCTCAGAGTAAATTTTCCCCTGTCAAGTTTTTCAGAGGAAATCATGGGAGGAATAAAACAAATAAGGGTCTTATAACGAGAACCTACTTAAGCAGATATTATGTCATGGCAACACTCTTTAATTTTTTTGCTGACTAAAATATGTTCACCGTGCTTTCAAATGCATTTGTTGTAATGATGCTTTAGACAGTTGATTAAAATTTTAGCAATTAAACAATGAGGTTAAGCCCTTATTAATGTAATTCATTTAGATTAATTAGTTTTAGAGTTTCAATAACAAAATATGTTTGCGATAATAATTAGGAATTACAGAAAAAATACCTACATGATTAGCCTGTTACAACCCGAAAAGCAAACTAAAATGACATTATATTGCTAAAAAAAATACACAGTATTTGAGCAAAAATATCCATACTATCATGTACGAATGAATCGTAACTTATGGTGAGAAAAATACGGCTGTCTTCTCGCGCTGGGATTATTAATCAAAAGCATTTGATACGGGAAAAATATGAATTTCGCCGTCGGTCGCCTGACTGGCTTAAGTGATGCCTACCGCTACCATATCAAAGAAATAATTTATTTTCTAAAAGAGAATTTCCCACAAACATTAATTGGTTTCTACTAACTTAGGAGTTATTAAAATATCTGGCTGTGACAAGTTTGAAAAAAAAAATAAAGGATTTTCTTGTCAGTAATTGGGTGACAGCGGGCAGTATGAAAAGAATTTCTTAACATAAATCTTGGACGCGTTTTCGTCTTGGGCTTCAGTAAGGACAATACTATAATTAAACAGTAATGAATTCGTAAAATATAGTATTTGGTATTAATATGAGGGCTTTTCTATCATTTTCCAATAATTGTTACATAAAACACCCAAAACGTCATCCTACCCTACCCTGTCAAATTTTACCAATCCAACATTAACCTTCCGCCATTGAACTAAGGTGGAAAATCTATTGAAGAAATTTATCAGTTTGTGGTAGGCTGATGTACTGTACGTACATACATGGTAGTTTATTAAAATCATCAATCACTACAAGTCACTATAACATCAAAATAAAATGAGACATTTGTTGAAACCAATACATAAAAGTCATCACAACAATAAAATGATGATTTTATTTATCAATGTTAGTTCAATAAAGCCACATCCAAAATATTACAATGTTTTCGGTAAATTAGTCACGCGAATGAAAATGGATAGTTAATCCTATTGTTTTTGTGTGCAATGACGCTGACATATTTAATTAGAGCTCACTAATATGATAAATTACCTAAATATTATGTACGAATATAGTGAGGCTTCGTATTGTCGTTTGTATTAAAACCATGGTCGCGAACGTCGCGAACCCAGTATTTCAATAATGTAGGTACCATTATGAATATTCCTAGAATTTCCGAATTTGATTTGTTTTTTTTTTAAGTTTTAGGCCTAGAACTAGTATAATGTATACTGAGTTATAGGAAAAGGAAGAGTCCCACTTATTAAAACTAAGTTGAAAGTCAGTTCAGTCGTTGAGGAAAAAAAATACGCTTATTTAAAAAAATACAATTATTCAAGTGCTGCTCAAACATCATTCTATGTTTGTCACACTTACGTAAATCTTGGCAACAGAAACGTTTCAGAATTCATCATATTTATCAATGCTATACACCATGACATAATTAGCTAACATGCAGTTGAAAGTGGTAGCAAATATACGTATTCAGACTCTCTGTTCATTCACCTGGTAATAACTGACACTCAAGGGAAAATAAAGTTCCCTATTTCAAAACAACAGTCCACAAGGCGCAATATTTTGGCCAAAATATTATCAGATAATTAACTGGCAAAATAATTCCCATACATTTGGGCAATAAATTATAATATTTGTAATTAGTTTGGAAGCACGTAGCAAGCGGTCCTTTCCGTATACTTCTATTCGTTCTTCAGTTGTACTCAATTTTAATTATAGAAATGAAACATAGCTATGCGGAAAATAAATGAGTTTTGGAATAAATTCAATTTATTGCCAGAAAGAGAAGAGTTCTGAAAGATTGGCAAAGTTTATTCTTAAACAAATTCTATTGTGCACGTAAAGGAATTGTTTCAATTTATATACGTTCGTTCTAAAAATGACAAAAATACTTTTCAATGTTCGAACACAAGGCCAGCTAGTTAACAATAAAAGTCAATCGTTACACGTCTTGTAATTGAATCCTGCCGATCGCTCAATAGATTTTTATTTAATTTTTATTTCAACGGTACTAAGTAATTTAATATTTTGACTTGACAGTTTTTTTTATGTTAGCTCATTAATTTTTTTTTTACATATGCAACTACATTGGAACTTTTTGTTTCGCATAGGTCCTGCTACCTAAATTAATGCAGAATTTGACAATAATTCGATGCAGTTTTTTATCTCTTTTTGCACGCGTTAGAACATAAATATCATCCATCTTAGTGGCACGTCAGTTGCCACACGCATTGCAATAACATTTATGCAAAAGGGGAAATATTGCAGAAATAAGGCTAGTTGCTCACTTAGCAATTTCTTCACATCTTTTCAGGATCATCAATCAACTGCGCTGCTTTCCGCTGCTTCGATCAATTAACTCAACCTTAAGCAGTTTATTTACCTGCTTTGTTTACTTAATTCAATTTATAATTAAATTGTGACTTAAGCTAACAGCCACTTAATTAACATGGTCTTTTAGGAATTATGCTTTCACTTTTCACCACAGCAGATTATCGAGCATTATGAGTCAAGATTTTAGGAGTCGACAAAGTTTTGACGTCTAGTTGAGCTTTGATCGCTAAAGTAATTTAAAGTTGTCCACATTTTAATTCAAATGGTCCTAATCTAAATGTTTAAATTATACAATACTATTTTACTATGCCTAAAGCTACCTTTGACTGTTGTGATCATAACCCACTTTTCTATTTTTTTTGCAACACTATTCATTTGGATTTCAAAGCCAACAAAAGCGCAACTTAAGTAACCACGTGTGTGGCAAACCTTAGACTGACGCATTGTAAGCCCTCCGTTTGCACAGACCGTCGCGTCCCTTGTTGACCTCTTATAAGATAACTGTGTTTGCCTTTTATGGCGGACGCGCTTGTTTGCCTTTATTCGTAGATCGCTATCTGTAGCAGATATATTGTTTATGTTTTATATTTTGTTCCTTGAAGTGCAAACTATAAAAGAAAAATAAAGGTACAAACAACAGTACATCAAGTTACCACAATCTATCAAATTTCTGCAAGATTTTCAACCTTATTACAATAGCGAAAGGTTAACATTTGATTGGTAAAATTGGACAGATTCGTTTACATTGACTTGCTGTCGTCTGTACCTACAAGTCCTTTATGAAAAGTTATTTGGTAATCAACGAATGAAAACAGTTATAATTAAAACATTCTAATTACAATTAGTAGGTAATTACATTCTAAATGTTCAAACTAATTGTAGTTTGAAATAAATAAATAATTTACTATTATTATAATTATACTTTGTTACCTAAAATTGAATGAGTCAACGCTAGCCATTACCATAATTTTTTTAACTGTTACTATTTAAGTTTATTGTAACCAAAGATGGTTTTGTAAAACCTCAAATATTAAATGATGAGAAGTTCAATTATACTATGTAACATGATCTCCATTATCCAATTTAAGTTAACATAGTCCTCTTATTTGACCCCGTTAGTTTTGACAGCTTGTTTCGTATATTTAATCCCGAGGCTTAGAAAGCCTACTAAATCTCGGAGTCAAGTACTAAGATTTGCAAAATTTCCATACCCTTTTGAGCCTGTGGTCATTATCCTAGCATTTTGGATGAAAACTGGTTAATAATCCTCTACTTCGGTAACTCAACCTTCATAAATACATATTCATAACCCATTTTAAAATCAAAGTTTAAGCAAAATTCTTAGGCATAAGAAAACTTCTAAAAAACAGGTAAAAGTAAAAACTTTTAGTGTAAATAAAGATCTTTTCAGTTAATGTTATTACAAATAAATTTCTTAAGCTTCCCTTCAATTAACCAACTAGAAACTGGCCGAAATTATTCTAATTTTAACCAAACTTGATTAACTAATGAGAGCGAAGGACACTCATCGTAATTAAAAGTTCCGTCCAAAACGTAATGTCTTCCGACCCGTTATAATTTACACCTACCCCTTTAGTTATCTGCCTTACGGTTCTCATTAAGGTAAAGTTCCAAATAAACTCCAGCGATAATCTTTAAAAATATGGAACAAAAACTCTCAGATTCAATGAGCAAAAAACGTGAAAAGATCTGTTTAACTTGGAAATGGATTTTTGCGGTAAGAACGAAAAGTTTTTTATCTTATTTTCGCGTTGATACCCGAGCATTAATCTGATGAAAATAACATCGTTCCAGACAATGCTTGTAAGTAAGTCGTAACGGATGATAAGCATTAACAACCCCGCACACGTGTAAACACTCCACAGCCGTGTGATTACATGACGTCACGAATTCAAACATGCGAAATTGGAGCACTCACGGCAATACGATGGTAATTTACTTTCTAATAAATTGAATGAAAGATCTCATTCCGTGTAATACAGCGCTCAAGAAAATAACACGACAAATAATTGAAAACGAACCAATTTCTAATGAAATGTGAAACAATTGAGTCTGTATTGATGGAGTTTCGAGATCGCTAAGTTATATCAAACAAAGGCTTGCAACAATAAAAATGTACAACAATAGGCTAAACATAGCTTGCTTGAATATTTTTATCATTTTCATTAGACTCGACCCAAATGAAACATAACAGATGAGTAGAAATAAGTTGGTGAACATTGCGGGATTTTCAGTCCAAGTTTCTGTGGAGCGGGCCCCGGGGAGCATTTGTCATCGCCGTCCACCCCCGCTACGAAACACCACTTGTTAAATTCTTTTGATTTTTACTTATTATTAGTACGACGGAGATTCAGGCTCTCCTTACTGAACCTCGTATTTAAAGATCTTGTTTCTTGAAACGGCGAGTTTGTACTTAAGTTAAATTATATGCCTAGCGTATTTAATTATATTTTGAAGTACCGAAGTGGAAAGTCGGTTGTTTAAGTACGGCTTAATGAACATCATTAAATAAAAAGTATCCTAATCTTTTTACGTACTGAATTAGGAGTTCTTACGGCAGAGTTGTTACGTAAAGGAGAGATGTGGTTTGTATTATGAAAATTTTGTTTTTCTGGGTTCTTTTTTCGTAGATATTAGGAGTTGGTATGGAAAAGGGACCTTTCGTTAACGTATGTGTTTGAAAGGAACTTTGGTTGTGATATTTTTAAATAAGCTTTCAAAATGATTAATGTAGGTTATGTCCTTCTCCAGGTTACCTACGTATGTGGCAAATTAAACACCATCTCAATCGATTCAGATCGTAACATAAACAGATTTATTTTCGCATAACATAAACAGTTTTTATTCTACAGATTTCGACAAATCGGAAATAAAAAACATAAGTACAAATATTCCCTAGCGTAAAATTGTCCTCATAGGTATAGCTCAAGTAAAGGACCGTGCGAGTATATCTTACACACAAGATACATCTAAACGAAATCATTCTTTCACCATAGAAACAATACACCAATTTAGGCCCAAGTATACCATCAACGGTAATCGACAGTTTTCTTAAAACAACTCTTTACATGAACATTCACGTTAAATTTTCAAAGTAAACAGTATTTTTACGAAGAACGGGCGTCTATATTGTCAGTGAAAATGGGCCATAGTCGTTGACATCACTCTAATTAAATGGTGTTCACTCTAGTGATTCTCGTGACCTTTAAAGATTAATTAAGGAACAATTTAATAGTAACACAAGTGGACTATATATAGACTAAGAGCTTCTGCTACAAGGTGAATTGATTGTTCAACAAATATTTGTAAGATATAAAGATTGATGTGGTTATATTTACGAGGAAATAGGTATCTTGGTAGATAAACTTCACTGAGAAGAAATTACTGTGATAAAACCATTATTTTAATTATTTTATTTGTAACGGAAGGTATTTTTAAAAATTACAGAATCAGCATTTTGATTGTTTCACTGAGAGGCAAACGGGAGTCACCACTCTGGCTCAAGGCATTTAATAGTTTAGTTTAATTTAGGTTTCCTTGATATGTTTTTCTTCACCTGTACTCAACATTGCTGTCTAAGATATACGTAATAAATACATATAACTCAGTTAAATGTTACATTGTTACTTGCCTGACCCGGAATGAAACCCGGCTGGTCCATTAAACGGTAGACCACTAAGTAATCTTAAGTATGTAGTGAAATCAAAGTTATCTCAGAAACGCAATAAAATCACGCAACTAAAAACACAAAACTTAGCAACCTCATACATTCCCTAATAAATCCTAGTTCAAAGAACTAAAATAAACTTCTTAATTCTTGGGCCAGCAACCACATTGTAAATCACTTTAATCGCCTGGGTGACACGGGAGACACGGCCTGAGCGGGACGCACCGACGACCGGGATTACATAGCCATGCTGAGGAAACCGTAAAATCCAGCCTTGTGTCACAGCAAAATGTGAAATCTGACAGTTTTTCTCAAATAAACAGCGGTGAAACGCTTTTAATGGTGCAAAAGCGCTAACTTTATGGTTTGTACATCTATTGTTTTTATGGTGTTGATTTTGAAGTGTCCTCTTTATAGATTAATAAAAAAATCAGTAACGTGTTATTATCGTACTAATATATTCGGTTGTATGTGAGGAAAATATGGTAGTAAAATTTACATTATATTATATCGTATTAACGTAGTTATAAACACGATAATTATACATTTACATGAACAGCCGCTTCTCGGAATATTTTATTAATTCTTGACACGATTCAATAAACTTCAATAAGAGTTTTGTTGGAATTCATCGAAGTCTTTAGTACACAAAATTACAAAGGAACCGACACAAAATGCTTCTGAGAATTGAAACTTTATTAAGGATAGCAATTTTATTCGCCCCACCAACCGTAACATAACTCCCAAATTGCTGAAACAATTCAAGTGAAATTTTCTCTTGTATCTTATAAAATTAGATCTTGTTATCTGCATTTTGTATTATGTTGCTCCGTTATTTTTTGTTTAGAATTATTAACTTTCATGTGTATTAATTTCTACTCTTAGTATTTTTTGTAATAGAAGAATAAAATAAGTATTATTTGGAAAACAAGTACAGACAACAGCACATCAAGTTACTACAATCTGTCAAATTTCTGCAATCGATTTTCAAGCTTATGACAATGGGGGTAGGTTAATATTTGAATGGTAAAATTTGACACATTGGTATACGTTGACCTGCTGTTGTGTGTACATACGACAGCACATCAAGTTACCATAATCTGTCAAATTTCTGCAATCAATTTTCAAGCTTATTACAATAGTGGGTAGGTTAATATTCGATTAGTAAAATTTGACAGATTCATATACGTTGACTTGCTGTTGTCTGTACTTACCGTAATGGTGAAAGTTCCCCCTTTGATTTCTTTGAAGAGAAATGCTTGCATGAATTTAAGAAATGGAATTTTTATTAAATACCTAAGGGTTATCTCATAACTACACCAGCCGCCATTTTGAATAACTTTCACCTAATCGCTGCAAACTAAACGATTACGTCACGACTTCATAACAAACTTATCTTACTATTATAACTAAATGAAAAGTTAGCAAAATACAAATTGCCTGCTTAACTCGACTCCTACTCGAGTTATATTGTATTTCCACAAGTATTTCATTATGCAAACTTGAGAGTAAAGACGAGTGTCTTGAGCAATTTTCCCGCGGGATTTTATGTCATCACTTTGCCTTCTAACTCATTATTATTTAATCTGTGCCTTAAGCAGACTGATGACATTCGCCTTAGTTAAAATAATTCAATTGACGCACTTTGAATGTTCACTTTTACTCTGATTGCTCAAGTGTTTTTGTACGACAATGTAGTCGATTAGAGATTGCAAACCGGGCCCGGCCGGGCCGGGCCCGCCCGGGCCCGGTGCCCTTTTAGGTACCCACCGGGCCCGGCCATTCTTACCGGGCCCGGTCGCCGGACCCGGTAAGTAAACCATAGCCCTATCTATCTAATTAAATGTAGGTTATACTGGCACTTTTAGTACTTTAAGCTGCGTTATTAGTTTCTTATTTTAATACTATATTTTCAAATAGACACCATAAAGAGTAAAAAGAAACACCTGCTTGTTTAAACTTATAAAAATAAGTAATTGCTAATGCCGCAAATCCGCCCATAAGTAAAAGTAATCAATGTTGTATTAAGTGTGATTTTGAGACTTGAGTGAGACTGATTAATGTGATAATTGTTCCTAAGCCAGTTTGAAATAAATATTAATCCTGAATCATTGTCTTTTTCCATTATAATGTTTAAAAAAATCATTAAAATCTTTAAAGGTTTCATGGCTAACATAACCCGGCCGGGCCCGGCGGACCCGGCCGGGTTGGCGACGAATGCAACCGGGCCCGGCCGGGTTGAGAGACATACCGGGTTGCAATCTCTATAGTCGATGTAATGGCAGCCATTTTGTGTGGAAACTCGCTCATTTCCTTGGGTTTAGGTGTTTAATGTTAAGGAAATTCAGCATTGTTCTAAAAGGCAGTAATTGAAAGTAGGTACATACAAATAAATGTAGATATAATAAATTGATCCGGCAACCACAAAAGGTAATAAAATTACTGTAGTATTTTTTTCATACTTCAATAGGCATGCCACTCAAATTACAATAATATTATCTGGAAGTAACCATTAATACTTTCATTCTTGTAATATGTGAGAATTTTAATTATACAAAAATCCGGATATTACTCTGTCGAAGAGTTCCGCACAAGCTTTTCAAGAGTCATTAAAATACATCATTAATATTTCAAGTTGTTACGAACAAAAGCCTGAGAGTATTTTTTACTTTCAGCTTATATTTTTGTAGTTTTAATTCTTTATTAAAAGATCACGGATAAGACATCCCTTCTTAATATTTTATACTAGCTTCTAGCCAGCGGCTTCGCCCGCTTCCCCAGGGAACTATTTCCAGTACCCGGATAAAAAGTAGCCTATGTTGTTCCTCAGTGTCTATTCTATCTCTGTACTAAATTTCATCAAAATCGGCTCACTGGTTTAGGCGTGAAAGCGTAACAGACAGACAGACAGTTACTTCCGCATTTATAATATTAGTAGGGATAATAAGTACTGACTGTTTACTCACGGTTTCACCTACATCCCGGGAGTATTTCTTCCTGTACCTGGACAAGATATAGCCTGTGTTACTCAAAATTAGTTTAGGTTCCCAACAATGAAATAATTTGAAAAAAATGTCTACTAGTTTTTGAGCAAATTCATTACAAACTTACCTATATACAAATCTTTCCTCTATATAATATTAGTACATTATTATATACCCTTTGTAATAAGCTTCTTTTAACTGCCTCGTTGATCTAGTTGTCGCATAGCCCACTGCTGAGCACGAGGTCTCGGGTTCGATTCCCGGCACGGGCCGAAATCGCTTTGTGGGTTTTAGAAATTTTCACGAAGCAGCCCGGAGTTGGAAGTTGGTGGTTGATTCACCCGTGCATCGGAGAGCACGTTAATGTCGATCCTGCGCCTGATCTCTCTCTGGTTGTGTCGGATTGCTGTCCCATCGGGTTATGAGAGTGAGGGAATAGGGAGTGCACCTGTGTCTGTGCAAATGCAAGTGCACTATGATATGTCCCGCGCAGCTGGCTGGTCTCCTTATATGAACAGCCGCCGCGGCCGGCAATCGATTAGGACGCCATCACCATCAATGTTTACCAAAAACTTTAACTGCAACTGCATGTTAAAAAAATCTTACTCTAAAAAAAGTACATAAAAGTCAACAATAAAAATAACACGTTTGAAAAAAACTACACTTAGGTAATAATAAGACGATAAAAAGATACTTCGTGTCAGAAATATATTCGTCGTTCCGTGTTAAACTAGGTTGTATCCACCGAGCAATGCGTTCATGAAGCTTTTATATTAATAATTCAGCAGCTGAACTGTCTGGCATCATATTGAATTCAGTTAGCATATGTTGTCGTTATACCGACAAACATGACTGGTCTTTATGTTTAAAAATATAGAAAAATGTTGCGAAGGAAAAGAAACAATCTTTTTTTTTATTTTTTAGCAGGAATCTATACTAATATTATAAAGCTGAAGAGTTTGTTTGTTTGAACGCGCTAATCTCAGGATCTACTGGTCCGATTTGAAAAATTATTTCAGTGTTAGATAGCCCATTTATCGAGGAAGGCTACAGGCTACTTTTTATCCAGGTACGCGCAGTAGTTCCCACGGGAAAGCGGGTGAAACTGCTGGCGGAAGCTAGTAAAATAATATGACAGATCTTGTCAACTAACAGGATCAAGGCAATATCAAATATCAATCACAAGCTTCCTACTAAAGCCTAAAATAACTTACTCATTTTTGATAAAACTTAAAATATCAATAGGATTACTTAGGGCGTTCCTTTATAAATAAAGTTAAAAATGTTTGATTGCAGTTGAAAGAAAAAAATAATTATGAAAAAAATAAACCTAAACTAATTATGAAAACACAGGTTTCAGAAAAGGGAAATATATATATGTTACGGTAAATATAAGCAATCGGTAATTATCTATAATTACCGGTAATAATACAGAATCACCAACGCACATGGTAAATGTAGTTAATTATTCACAATTACCGGTAATTATATAAAACTCCCGCCCGACCGTGGTAAATGTTGAGAGAATACTCTCGTTAAGGATTGAAATCTAGGTGGTTTTTATAGTAAGACCCAATATGTCCTAAATCCGTTTGTCATAAATATAACATTCAATAATAGACGTAATACATAAAACCGTTTTCAATAAAAGTCCTTTTAAGTTGATTCTGAACTTGTAATTTTTTGCAGCAGGATGTTTTCTGTCACGGCTCCGGCGCTGCGGGGCTCTGGCGGTNACATAACTCCCAAATTGCTGAAACAATTCAAGTGAAATTTTCTCTTGTATCTTATAAAATTAGATCTTGTTATCTGCATTTTGTATTATGTTGCTCCGTTATTTTTTGTTTAGAATTATTAACTTTCATGTGTATTAATTTCTACTCTTAGTATTTTTTGTAATAGAAGAATAAAATAAGTATTATTTGGAAAACAAGTACAGACAACAGCACATCAAGTTACTACAATCTGTCAAATTTCTGCAATCGATTTTCAAGCTTATGACAATGGGGGTAGGTTAATATTTGAATGGTAAAATTTGACACATTGGTATACGTTGACCTGCTGTTGTGTGTACATACGACAGCACATCAAGTTACCATAATCTGTCAAATTTCTGCAATCAATTTTCAAGCTTATTACAATAGTGGGTAGGTTAATATTCGATTAGTAAAATTTGACAGATTCATATACGTTGACTTGCTGTTGTCTGTACTTACCGTAATGGTGAAAGTTCCCCCTTTGATTTCTTTGAAGAGAAATGCTTGCATGAATTTAAGAAATGGAATTTTTATTAAATACCTAAGGGTTATCTCATAACTACACCAGCCGCCATTTTGAATAACTTTCACCTAATCGCTGCAAACTAAACGATTACGTCACGACTTCATAACAAACTTATCTTACTATTATAACTAAATGAAAAGTTAGCAAAATACAAATTGCCTGCTTAACTCGACTCCTACTCGAGTTATATTGTATTTCCACAAGTATTTCATTATGCAAACTTGAGAGTAAAGACGAGTGTCTTGAGCAATTTTCCCGCGGGATTTTATGTCATCACTTTGCCTTCTAACTCATTATTATTTAATCTGTGCCTTAAGCAGACTGATGACATTCGCCTTAGTTAAAATAATTCAATTGACGCACTTTGAATGTTCACTTTTACTCTGATTGCTCAAGTGTTTTTGTACGACAATGTAGTCGATTAGAGATTGCAAACCGGGCCCGGCCGGGCCGGGCCCGCCCGGGCCCGGTGCCCTTTTAGGTACCCACCGGGCCCGGCCATTCTTACCGGGCCCGGTCGCCGGACCCGGTAAGTAAACCATAGCCCTATCTATCTAATTAAATGTAGGTTATACTGGCACTTTTAGTACTTTAAGCTGCGTTATTAGTTTCTTATTTTAATACTATATTTTCAAATAGACACCATAAAGAGTAAAAAGAAACACCTGCTTGTTTAAACTTATAAAAATAAGTAATTGCTAATGCCGCAAATCCGCCCATAAGTAAAAGTAATCAATGTTGTATTAAGTGTGATTTTGAGACTTGAGTGAGACTGATTAATGTGATAATTGTTCCTAAGCCAGTTTGAAATAAATATTAATCCTGAATCATTGTCTTTTTCCATTATAATGTTTAAAAAAATCATTAAAATCTTTAAAGGTTTCATGGCTAACATAACCCGGCCGGGCCCGGCGGACCCGGCCGGGTTGGCGACGAATGCAACCGGGCCCGGCCGGGTTGAGAGACATACCGGGTTGCAATCTCTATAGTCGATGTAATGGCAGCCATTTTGTGTGGAAACTCGCTCATTTCCTTGGGTTTAGGTGTTTAATGTTAAGGAAATTCAGCATTGTTCTAAAAGGCAGTAATTGAAAGTAGGTACATACAAATAAATGTAGATATAATAAATTGATCCGGCAACCACAAAAGGTAATAAAATTACTGTAGTATTTTTTTCATACTTCAATAGGCATGCCACTCAAATTACAATAATATTATCTGGAAGTAACCATTAATACTTTCATTCTTGTAATATGTGAGAATTTTAATTATACAAAAATCCGGATATTACTCTGTCGAAGAGTTCCGCACAAGCTTTTCAAGAGTCATTAAAATACATCATTAATATTTCAAGTTGTTACGAACAAAAGCCTGAGAGTATTTTTTACTTTCAGCTTATATTTTTGTAGTTTTAATTCTTTATTAAAAGATCACGGATAAGACATCCCTTCTTAATATTTTATACTAGCTTCTAGCCAGCGGCTTCGCCCGCTTCCCCAGGGAACTATTTCCAGTACCCGGATAAAAAGTAGCCTATGTTGTTCCTCAGTGTCTATTCTATCTCTGTACTAAATTTCATCAAAATCGGCTCACTGGTTTAGGCGTGAAAGCGTAACAGACAGACAGACAGTTACTTCCGCATTTATAATATTAGTAGGGATAATAAGTACTGACTGTTTACTCACGGTTTCACCTACATCCCGGGAGTATTTCTTCCTGTACCTGGACAAGATATAGCCTGTGTTACTCAAAATTAGTTTAGGTTCCCAACAATGAAATAATTTGAAAAAAATGTCTACTAGTTTTTGAGCAAATTCATTACAAACTTACCTATATACAAATCTTTCCTCTATATAATATTAGTACATTATTATATACCCTTTGTAATAAGCTTCTTTTAACTGCCTCGTTGATCTAGTTGTCGCATAGCCCACTGCTGAGCACGAGGTCTCGGGTTCGATTCCCGGCACGGGCCGAAATCGCTTTGTGGGTTTTAGAAATTTTCACGAAGCAGCCCGGAGTTGGAAGTTGGTGGTTGATTCACCCGTGCATCGGAGAGCACGTTAATGTCGATCCTGCGCCTGATCTCTCTCTGGTTGTGTCGGATTGCTGTCCCATCGGGTTATGAGAGTGAGGGAATAGGGAGTGCACCTGTGTCTGTGCAAATGCAAGTGCACTATGATATGTCCCGCGCAGCTGGCTGGTCTCCTTATATGAACAGCCGCCGCGGCCGGCAATCGATTAGGACGCCATCACCATCAATGTTTACCAAAAACTTTAACTGCAACTGCATGTTAAAAAAATCTTACTCTAAAAAAAGTACATAAAAGTCAACAATAAAAATAACACGTTTGAAAAAAACTACACTTAGGTAATAATAAGACGATAAAAAGATACTTCGTGTCAGAAATATATTCGTCGTTCCGTGTTAAACTAGGTTGTATCCACCGAGCAATGCGTTCATGAAGCTTTTATATTAATAATTCAGCAGCTGAACTGTCTGGCATCATATTGAATTCAGTTAGCATATGTTGTCGTTATACCGACAAACATGACTGGTCTTTATGTTTAAAAATATAGAAAAATGTTGCGAAGGAAAAGAAACAATCTTTTTTTTTATTTTTTAGCAGGAATCTATACTAATATTATAAAGCTGAAGAGTTTGTTTGTTTGAACGCGCTAATCTCAGGATCTACTGGTCCGATTTGAAAAATTATTTCAGTGTTAGATAGCCCATTTATCGAGGAAGGCTACAGGCTACTTTTTATCCAGGTACGCGCAGTAGTTCCCACGGGAAAGCGGGTGAAACTGCTGGCGGAAGCTAGTAAAATAATATGACAGATCTTGTCAACTAACAGGATCAAGGCAATATCAAATATCAATCACAAGCTTCCTACTAAAGCCTAAAATAACTTACTCATTTTTGATAAAACTTAAAATATCAATAGGATTACTTAGGGCGTTCCTTTATAAATAAAGTTAAAAATGTTTGATTGCAGTTGAAAGAAAAAAATAATTATGAAAAAAATAAACCTAAACTAATTATGAAAACACAGGTTTCAGAAAAGGGAAATATATATATGTTACGGTAAATATAAGCAATCGGTAATTATCTATAATTACCGGTAATAATACAGAATCACCAACGCACATGGTAAATGTAGTTAATTATTCACAATTACCGGTAATTATATAAAACTCCCGCCCGACCGTGGTAAATGTTGAGAGAATACTCTCGTTAAGGATTGAAATCTAGGTGGTTTTTATAGTAAGACCCAATATGTCCTAAATCCGTTTGTCATAAATATAACATTCAATAATAGACGTAATACATAAAACCGTTTTCAATAAAAGTCCTTTTAAGTTGATTCTGAACTTGTAATTTTTTGCAGCAGGATGTTTTCTGTCACGGCTCCGGCGCTGCGGGGCTCTGGCGGTCCCACGCGAGTTTATCGTCGCAGATAGGTCTTAGGGTCAATTCACACCGAGACGCGACGCGGCTTTGGTGTAGCGCGACTCGCGCCTCGCGCCTCGGCGCCTCGCGGCGTCGCGAGACGCATCTTAAAAACAAAGCAAATCGCGAGATGCAGCACCGATCTTGTACGCCGCGCGTCACCGCTGCGTCAAGATGCGTCGCGATGCGCCGCGCTGCGCCGCGCTGCGCCGCGCGGCGCCGCGCGGCGTCTCGAGGTGCAGCGCGACGTATCTGAATTCTGACAATTAAATGTGTATCGTTTCGTGTAGTGAATAAAGTATATTTTGAGTCGCTCTATGTAAAATCTGCGTGCAGCGTCGCGTCGCGTCGCGTCTCGGTGTGAATTGACGCTNNNAACCGTTTTCAATAAAAGTCCTAAATTTAAGTTGATTCTGAACTTGTAATTTTTTGCAGCAGGATGTTTTCTGTCACGGCTCCGGCGCTGCGGGGCTCTGGCGGTCCCACGCGAGTTTATCGTCGCAGATAGGTCTTAGGGTCAATTCACACCGAGACGCGACGCGGCTTTGGTGTAGCGCGACTCGCGCCTCGCGCCTCGGCGCCTCGCGGCGTCGCGAGACGCATCTTAAAAACAAAGCAAATCGCGAGATGCAGCACCG
>NWSH02000537.1:5729501-5745729 GCA_002382865.2 Heliothis virescens
GCATATGGCTATGTGTACCTACAGTAACTGCCCTGCTCTGCACAGCGCAGCCTGTGCCTCACGCACCGGTGACCGGGTTAAGAAATAAAGGAAACCAATTGTAATTTTAGTCTTACATTAAAGTATTCTGGGATCAAATAATATATTTTGGATGCCGTCTTACTATTTTGGAGTAAGATTTTTGGTAGTAATATTTATCTTTTGGTCGAATTCAATTTGGTGACCATTAATCCATTTTGGGAACCAAAAATATTATTTAGTGAAGGTTTGCGATTTTTCTGGTGTTATTTCATTTATTTTGGGTCGTAATATTGTATACTTTAGTGCCCTTTTAATAATGTCAATATATTTTTTTTGGAGCTATTTATTTTATTTGGTGCCTAAGCTTAGATCCTTAAAAATATTTTTGGTGATCATCTAAATTATACCCTTTCAAAACATACCTTAGTGCTTGCATACCGCATGTAATTTCCATTGACGCCTGCAATGATTCCTAGCCGATTGCCGATTTAGAGCAAGTACACACAGTTGTTTATGAAATGATCAAATTATACCAAAGGTATATAATATACTTTTCGAATCCACTAATTGTGACAAATTATACAAGTTTGTGTTGGGTTATTTATCTTAAATTTATAACTCAATTGTTTGAGAGGAGAGCCGAAACTTATTTAATTTCGCAAGTTAATTTATCACGGGCAATTTAATTGAACGTTAATATTCCACGTTGTTGTATCAGTTTGGTAAAACTGTTGTTATTGTGATGTGTATTATTTGATCTAAGTTAATATCACTTAAAGTATAAGTATGTAAACAACTATTCCAAAGAACTGACATCACTTACAGCGTAACATTAACAACAACACTATTGCTGTTATTTGCAACACATAATAATCCCGTATTACAAACATACATTAGCACAATGAACTAGCATAAGTGCCCCGTACCACGAGACTGCCAAAGTCAACGCGACTTAAGTGCCCCCTACCATGACACAAGCCATACGTCTTCTTAAACACCAATGTTTGCCAAATGGCTGGCCAAATCGACCATAACAAGAACTTTTTGGGTCTTTTATGGTGGAGAGAAATTCAATTTCCATGGTACGGAAAAATTGTGGGATTACCCCTCTTTTGTATGCCAAAAAGTTTGGGGTCGTCACGATAACTAACTCCGTACTTAAGTTTTAGGGTCTTATATTTATTAACTACTTTATGGAAAATGAAGAAATCATTTTATGGCATAACATGCTGTGTAAAAAAGTTGCTCAAAAACAGGAAAAAATAGGATTTTTTTTTTCTATTTTGATATTCATTATCTGATGTAAATTAAATTATTAATATGTGTAAAATATTGCGAATCACAATCCAATATTTCTGATTATTAAAAAAATACTTCAAAAGACATTAAACAATAACGGAATGGCGTCATTATTTATTTTATTTTCATCGCTTCAGTATGTAAAGTTAATGATGCAAAACGTGATTTAATGAGATTTATACAAACATACGAGATTCATCGTTGAAATATGTTCAACAGCGATTTTTATCATTATTGTAATATTTTGTTTGTATTAATAAAATTTTTGCTTTACATTGTAGTAAAAAAATTCATCAGAAGCACGCCTCATTTTAGGCAGTGGGGTAAAAAGAGCTATGTTTGGCTACAACTATTTTTGAGTTTTCGTAAACAAATACTAAAGTTTTTGGATTTCTGTGTAAAACTGAAAATCCTAGTTCTATTTTCCTTATACAGCAAAATCTTGATTACAATTATGACGTCAGGCTATGTTTCATCAGAAAGTTTGTATAGTCCTAACCGCTCGTTATGACAGCAGTTCCCTCAAGTTCGAGTGCGTGACAACCCGATTTAAACTTTAGATAGCAGTATATCATAATAATTGAGCTATTGTATGATAAACGGATATTTGTCCACATGCCTTGATTTTATTATTTTTTATTAAAGACGAAGAAAACAATATTATCATAACATGCTATTGTCATTACTACACAGCATATGAGAAGCATTTTTTTTAATCATAGAAAACTATAGAGCACCAAATTAGTTTTCAAATTAGTCTGCAGTCAGTGCTGCAGACTAATTTGACAACTATTCAACCAACTATTTGTTTCAGTTTGAAAGTGATCGTCAAACAATTTAGTTGGCCTATGCGCGCAGTGCCATACATCTGCATACTGGTTTAGATTCCAATCAAACTATCGACCGACTTTGAGTGTATGATGATCTTAGAACAATAATTTAATTGAACAACATTGCTGCACAACGGCTGCCTTATTTTCAAATTCAAAATTCTAATACTCATAAGTACCTTGACAGATGACGAGTAAAGTCTTAAAATGACAAAGCTCCGTACACCAGTATCATTTTCATTACTCGGATAAAGAAGAGATATGTCAGTGGATCCTACGGCAATATCACACCAGCTTACCTGCGGATTTATATGGGATTCCCAGTAATCCTTTGTGGAGGACAGGAGACATCCTATGGAGTCCACTACATGTTTTACTTTGTCAATATGACAAAGTACTTTTGTTACAAAGATTGACAAGCTCGAGTACCAATATTGTATAGTATGCGAAGGCTACCAAAAAGGTTATTTTCTGATAAGTTAGTTATCGGCACTCGTACATATACACTCTGGAGGTTTCTTTATAAAAAAGAACCTCAACACTTTCCCACTAACGGATTATTCCGCGCGATATATTCCGAGCGACAAAAACCTGTCGCGCGGTTTTACGTGACATGGTTTGAATGGGTAGTCGTCAATTGTTTTGTCACGCGTATACGCTCGGAAAATCCGCAAGTGTGAAAAAGCTATAAGCGCTGACGAAAAAACAAATGCATTCGATGATTCTTTGGTGAAAAGGAGTGGTGTTTATCTTCACTAATATCGCGAAGATATTAATAAATAGCTGTTTTGTCCCTGAGTGTGGTCTTCTGTATTTTATGTTCGTATTACATAGCAGACGCTACGTCGTGGACAGAAGTTTGTACTTATACTAAGAGTAAGTGGTAGGTGATTTCTGTAAGTAACACGGGACCGAAAACCAAAATTATTTCTTTCATATCAAGCCAGATATACTATTTACGATATAAAAAAATCAATTCCAAAAACAATGATAATTTTGATAATACATAAAGTAATCTATATATATAAACTGGGCATAAAGCCTATCTTATAACGAGTAGACTATTAGACGACCTCAAATATCTTAAGACGAGACTTAGCACATAAAATCACAAATTACCATACAAACACATTCAAACTATCTAAGATCTAACAAATGTAATCTCTATTCGCCATTACCTAGACTTAGTACAGACGACAGCAAATCACGGTACCCGAATCCGTCAAATTTTACCAATCAAACATTAACCTACCGCCATTGTGATAAGGTTGAAAATCTATTGCAGAAATTTGACAGATTGTGGTACCGTGACCTGCTGTTGTTTGTACAAATAAGCTTCTAACTTGCATTCAGTGCCGATGTGTTTTGTTTTACTTTGCCGTTTAAGCTAAAGATATGTGCTTGCCAAGAAACGGGCTAACTCATTAGTAAAACTACAAGGGGTGTAATTCGCCACTATTAACAACTTGTATGTAATCTCACTTGATAGTTGTAGTTGTAAGTTATACGGGATTTCGAAGCTAGTGACGGTTTGAGGATTTGTTTGTTTGTCAATTTTGTGTTGTCAGTTGTTTCCAATATCCTATTTCTCTGTTTGCTTAATAAAGATAAAATTAAGACCTTACCCCGATACTATCTAGTACCTAATGTAAAATTCCTATCTTTAGTAAGGAAAAAGATACAATATTGGGGGCGACCGTATTTACCAGTTTTTTAATCCTTCGGTACAAACCTGTTTTCAAAGACCTGAAAGCTCATCTTACTCTAAAAAATGTATTGTAAAACGGCTTGTTCCGTTAATTAATTTGGTTAAGATTTTCAAGTCATTTAGACATTGTTGAATCCAGCACTACCGAAATGTAATAAAGTATGCATTATTTCACAATCACAGTCACATTTCCAAAATTATTTCAAACAATTCTGGACACCCTTTCAACATTAAACGCAAAATTCGAATTTTAAACACACCAATAAAATATAGAATCGGTTCGTCACAGAGGTCGTATCCAATTATATGTAATTAGCTTTCACAAATACAACTTGATGGCAATAATTAATGTGTAAACCCTTTGACGGGAGCATGAAATTTATCCTTTATGTGTTTAGGGTGATTACACACGCTACTGAACAAACTTTACTGGTGCTGTTGTTGTATGCTTGACATAAGATATGAGTGATGTATCTATCATAGAATTCTTCCTTGCTAATTGTTGTTTACATCACAAATAATGGCTGGTAAATTTTTTACTACCTAATTACGTTTTCTGCCGCCAACGGAGGGTGCAAATGGAAACTAGGATCACTTATACTACATTTATCATAATTAAACTACATGGTAATTCCTACATCTAAGTAACCTAAGTACGAATGCGTTCGATGTTATTGAGGATATTAACATCTTATTGAGGTCACATCTAATGAGGTGGCCGATGATGTAGCGATCGCAGCTGGGCACGAGGCGGGCGACAAGAGGTGACGATGCAGCAGTTCGGGTGTTGCAATATTCCGTAGAACCTCCGTTGCATGAAGAATAGGTATAATCTCTTAATTCAGCTGATTTGGGCCTCGTGACACGGTGTTGGTCACGTTGTAGAGACCTATGACCTATGTGTGAAAATGTAATTATATTATGGCAATATAAAATTGAAGCTGTTTAACTAACTCAGATAATAAAGCAAGATTTTATCAGATTTATTCACGCACTAAAATGACAATTTTATAGACACTAACTCGCACCTTATCCAAACATTAAGTATTCAGCATTTTAATAGGACACTATACCTTTATTATAGTGCCCATATATTATAGGCTTTATGACCCAAAGACATAATTATAAAATAGTTAGGACTGTCGTAACTCCACTTGGAACATTGGTATGTACCTAGTGAGTGTCGGGAGCAAGTTGCTACTAATTCAGCAAATAAATGGACTATTTAGTCGGGGAAGTTGTACGAAGTTATCCCTGGATGTCCCGAGTTAGTGACGTCATCCTATCCTAATGCTTTGTGGTTATTATTGTTGTAGTATAACGGTTATTGTTGGGTTTTGTTAATGTTAAGAGTGTTGGTCAATTTGCTGATGATGTGTTGTAAGTCCTGGTAATGTGCTATGATGATATCTTGGCTTGAACTTACATATTTCCAGATATTGAATTTTGCCGGATTACATTTATGCTACACAAATCAGTTTTGTTTGTGCCCCCACTTTTAAAAATGTATGCATTCTTATGTACCTACAATTTTTATAAAACGTAACAGGGTAAGAATTAGCTCAGCTAAAATACCTCTTCTCCGATCTTCCGATTTTTAAACGTAAACAACTTCTTCCTTCTTTACACGTTTCCTTCCAAAACCTTAATAAAATCAAAGAAAATACCCAATTCTTTACACTACTTGCAAAAATAACTGCTACCACTCAAAGCATTTGTCTTCTCATTCACATATTTTTTCCTTCGTTCAATACTAGACAAAACCACTCGCAAAGTAGTGTCAGAACCTTTTTTCTTTTATTCACTACTTTGAGTTCTTAAGTACTTTATAACCATTGTTCGAAAACGGTGAAGGAAAAAAATGTGAACACAGAAAATGCTTGAGAGAACTTTTGGTCTATTTGTCAACGTTGCAAACTTAGTACTGCACTTGAATTCCTTGGTTTTGATTATATTATCTATTGGATCGCTAATTATGTCGTCTAAAGTGCAATTAAAAGGGTGTTTCGGTTGATTTTATACGTTAAATGCCAAGTGTCCGATAAACAATAGATTTTCTATTGTGTCTGTGACCAATGACGTTCAATGCGTTAAAGACTTATTCTGCTTCTTCATCTCATTCTTAATCTCAGTCATCACAATTTTCCATCATATTTACGCCAAGCAGCTTTTTATACATTACACATCAACAAATGAACATTAAGAAAACCACGCATCTCGTTTACTTCATTTGAAGGCAAATTGATTCCCGCCGAATATGGAAAAAGATCCAAAACCAATTGAAATTGAGGCATATCGGATCTATAAAAACAATTTTCCTCAAATGTTGATATAGGGGGAGGGTATAAAGATATTTTTCGACACCATTTCGTTCAGAAATGTGTACGAATGTAATACGTGACTGTGTAAGATGGGATTAGATCGATGGTGGACAGTGGCTTCGAAGGAAGCGGTGATTAACCGCTAGGTGAATTACTTATAGTAAATTAATTGTTTTTCCTCGAGCGTTTACTCGTTCAATATTTTTTTCCTATAACGTATAAATTAATTAATCGATTTTTAGATAGCATCGCATAGGTTTTTTTATATCATCGGGTGCTTTTTTTCTTGCTATATCGGGACGCTCCAAAACTTGCAAGTAGGTACACTTATCACTTCGCTCTATGCATTTCTAGTAAAGACTACACCGACTACATAAGTGCCTAACTAGTATTTTTTTATTATATTTTATTTTCCATTATTTATTTCACACTATTTCATTTAAATGTAATTTACACCTAAATATATTTACGTTTCTACCTCCCCGCTGTCTTCCTGACCTCTGTTTACTTGCTGAGTTTGACGTCTATCCAGCGCTGACTATGCGGAACTTTAGTGCAATGGCTTCGATTATAGCAGCATGCACTGGCTTTAGAGCACTCGAGTGTGTGATACATCCAAATGTTTGTATTGGAAAGCAACAATTTGTACCTGAGTCTGTGACGCGTGGATTTAGATCAGTGCTTCTTAACCTTTTTGTCCTGAGCATTTGTAAAAATTTTCGTCATACCGTGGACCACCCAGTTGGTTTATGGATCTGGAAGGTAATATTACTAACACCGCCTTGAGTCGCAGTCGGGCGTTTACACGCTTTGGTAATGTTGTGTTAACTCTTGTAACTTGTTTATTAGCATGGCTCGCGGACCACTTGAGATGCTTCCATGGTCCACTAGTGGTCCGCGGACCACCGGTTAAGAACCACTGATTTAGACCAAAATCGATCAAAGCATAAGTAGGTATGTTGATTACAGCTTCTGTTTATATGAATATCAGTAGAATTTAGTATTCAGGAAAAACAACGAAATATCCAGGAAAAAATATGTAATAACTAAAAAAATGAATTTATTGCATTTCGCAAAATAATTAAAAACTTTTTCTGCCAGCGGTTTCGCCCGCTTCCAAACGGAACTTTTACTCTGCCCGGATAAAACGTAACCTATATGTTATTAAGATATAAGCCGTCTAGTTGTTTTTCATGAATAAATAACAAACAAACATATATCCTACCTCACAACTTTCGTAAAAACTGAAATTGAAAAAAGGGGTCCTAAAATGCTCAAACTTATTTTCCACCAAAATATTTCACTTGCAGACTGCATAGGTACCGACTAGCAACAAAACAAAAACCGGCCGTATAGCACTGAACAAAAACTGTAACAAAACGAAAGTTTCCATCAGCTTATAAACTACTCTTGTTAGCAAAGTTTAGCAAACCAACATCATTGTATCTCGTCTATGATGCAGTCGCTAAGTTACTTCAGAAACCCTTTCGTAGTGGAACTTCTCAGAAATAAACGAGTGAGACTTAAAAACTTCTTTTGGTGCGCGCACATACGTTTTACTCAATGGAGAGTGCACACTGATGGAGATAGCTGACTTTAAAGTGTTACAGTTTAATTTATTTGATGTTCTTTAGACTTTTAACAATTATTTGGTGGTAATCAAGATGCTAACAGAGACCTATTTTTGTTTTACAAAATAAAAACTTAAAGCATTAATAAAGTTATATCTAGTTCTTACATCTATAAAAATTACATATTTATAATATATGTTCTTACCGTAATGGTCTAAAAAACTTAATTTTACTAATTCCTTGTTTATGTATTCTTAATAATTTACTTAATTAGTGTGACTATTTTCTTAATTTTTAAAGTAAATAAATATAAAAAACACAGCAATGTACGCTACCCACTAGACGTATATGTATGTATATGTCCCAACTTTGTGGAAGTTGGTCTCACAACATGAAAAATGCATTTAGTTTTCGTTCTCCAACTCGGCGCAGACCGCCTATTCGATCACTATTGGCTCTTGTTTCATATAACAAGCCTGGGTAATATTTCTTACTTACATTACATAAAAGTTAAGTTACCTCGTCTCTTTTTTCTTGTAAAATACTATCTGGTTTCACCTGCGTATTCGGGGAAATTCTTACGGTAACTGGATAAAATATAGCCGGTCGCCCGGGATTGTGTAATTTCCTAACAGTGAAATTTTTTTTCAAATCGGTTCTGTAGTTTTGAAACCTTTAGGACATAAATAAACCAACACAATAAAATGTTTCCTCTTTATTATTATTATAAACGACTTCAAAACAGAGGTCCGTCTAAAAAAATATTTAGGTAACGAGATTACTCTAAGCAGACAGGCCTATAAGAGCTGTACAAATCGTGTTAGTTTTAGGAACTAGTTTAGTTTCAGGCTGAGCCAATGTTAGTCTTAAACTATTTATATAATAAAAAATAGGCCTAATGGTGGAGGTCCTAAACTAACAGTCAAGGATTTTAGGATCCTTATCAGTGACTTACAAAGTGGATGAACCTTGAAGTGTAGTGTTTTAGGTTATGTAAACAAAAATATAGGAATAAGCAGGAGTTTGCTGACTTTACAGGCATAAGTGAGAACTCCGCGTTAAAATATGAGTGGATAAAAACTTAGCGGGTTTTCGACCCGTAGTTTTGCAACTAGAAATTGAATTTTATCATTAGAAACTTATAAATTGTGTCAAAACCACGGATAGATAGGTTATAGAAACTCACCGTTAGGGCACACTGTGTTACAGTACAGGTGACAACACATCAAGTTACCATAATCTGTCAAATTTCTGCGATAGATTTTCAACCTTATCACAATAGTAGAAGGTTAATATTAAATTGGCAACATTTGATAGATTGGTATACCTGCTGTCGTCTGTAATACAGACCGATTGTTGATTGACTGGTAGTTATATTTTGAAGGAAATAGGCCGATAAAAAACTCTTATTAAGTTCGCTGTAAAGAAGTGAATGTAGTATACTTACAAATTAATCTATACTGTCTTGAAAGTTAATAAAGTTAACTATTAGTAAAACACTCATATTGTCATGTTAATAAAACACCAATTTACTGATGGTATTTTCAACAAACAACTAAAGCTAAAATTCCGACACATATTTTCAAACCAGATTAATCTCTAAATGGTAGTAACAAAAACTCATTTTTCAGGGACTACATCCAATCACCTAAAAACGTTGAACCTTGTTGCCTTCCATATAAACAAAATATCGTTGATTTGTTCACTTTGACATCGGCAATCTAGCTCTGACATAGAATCACAGCGATTCTATATTTATGATGTGCTATGCACCAAATAAATTTGTGACTGTGAAAATTCGTTTGCACAGGATATTTGTTGGTGCTAAAATAATGCACTGAACGAATTGCACAATTTTGGTGTTGGTAGCAATAACCATTAATTCTATAACGTAATTATATAACAATAAATTTTCTTTTGATTGAAGAAAATTGGCAATTGATTTGGGAAATAAATGAGATGACTCTATTTCACATTTCCTTTAGTAGAAACTACTCTCGATTAACAAAAAATATATTAGGTTGGCTTATGATAGCTATAGGTGCTAACCTAGTAGGTATTTCAAACACAAATTGAATAGTACAACACCCGACAAGGTGCAAAATTTGAAATGGCCTGTACACAATGGCCCATCGTGGGCCATCGAGACTTGTTCAATGTCCATTCGTCGTTACCTAAGTACTCTGATGGATATCTTGTGTCCAATGCAGGCGTGAACAAAATTCACCAATGTCTGCCAAATGCACAAAGAAAGTGCCACACGGTAAAAAGCGGTTTGAGTTTTGCGGTATTATCAATTTTCTTTGACTGAGATACTATCATCTTATTTCAATGAAAGTAAGAAAAGCTATTTGCTCTGAAATAACTTTTACCTCTTTAACGTTGTCTTTTGCAGCATCAATATATAGATACAACTTATACATATAAATAAGAATGTCAATAGAATGCCAATTTTAAATTTTAAATGACTAGCCGTTTTCCCGCGGTTTCACTCGAATCCCGTGGGAAATACTGCCCATACCCGGATAAAATATAACCTATAGACTCACGAATAATGTAGCTTTCTACCATAGAAACAATTTTTAAAATTAGTTCATTACTTCCAGAGATAACCTTACAAACAAACTTACAAATTAACAAACAATTTTACCTCTTTATAATATTAGTATAGATGAAGCATTTCCACACTCACAATGACAAAACACAAACGTCACATACCACTAATTATTTCCCCAAACAAATTCAGAGCTCTATTAAATCAACATCGAACTTGCTATTTAATCACTACAACGCATGTGGCATCGTATTTGTTATTTGTCCGTGTGTTTGTCACCCACCTACAAACACATTAGCACGCTGTTCCGCGCACTGACTGTAAAAAATGTCCATGAATTCAATTTGGTGCACCCGTTACTATTTTCGTTTCGTTTTTGTTATGATCTGCACTATAACTTTACGATTGAAGTAGGTATATTTTAAAATAAGAAAATATATTTTAAGAAATACCTGTGAAATTAATCTATACTAATATTATAAAGCTGAAGAGTTTGTTTGTTTGAACGCGCTAATCTCGAGATTTGCTGGTCCGATTTGAAAAATTCTTTCAGTGTTAGATAGCCCATTTATCGAGGAAGGTTATAGGCTACATTTTATCCGGGTGCGCGCAGTAGTTCTCACGGGAAAGCGAGTGAAACCGCTGGTAGAAGCTAGTATGGTTATATTCCTTCCCGTTTCTCAGGTTCCAGATAAAGTGTTAAATAGCTATCTGACAGATAGTGCCATAGAAATGTTTTTAATTTTGATTACTTTTCTATGGGATGATCTGAAACCTGTGAAACTGGCCGTTAGAATCGTGTCAAGGACATAAGATGGCATTGAAATATAATTTGATAGAAAACTGGAAAACGAATGTATTCTGAAGGAAAAACACATATTACTAGATTCCCCATTAAATATACAAAAACAAATACTACAAATGAACCAGCGTAGATATTTACCAGTTCAAACGAGCGCACACAAAATGTAACATTGATAGACGAAGCCAATCATGAGTTTTGCATAATCAAATGCTTTTACCACAGCGCGTTATTACTCTGTTCAAGTCCGTTACCACTAAAATTAGTACTGCGCTCAAAAACCTTTTACAGTAGCTTACTGTGAATATTCTAAAGTTTAAAATAAGTACTACGAATGTCTATTAAGAGATTTATGTTCTAAAATATGCCAAAACTAGCACTACAAATACTCGATGTTCGTTCGATGTCGCTAACACCCCCCTATTTTACTTTTTCTTGAATCCTGCAGATTTTACTTTACACTCGAGACCACTGAACCCTGAAAACGGAAAAGTGAACCCAATATAAGGTTCACTGGTTATGCTGTCTATTCCAAACTCTTTGGCGACATATTTTGAATAACAAGATTTTGTAAGGTTTTAAAAATTCGATGTGTATAGTTTGTCTTAGAGGTTTCAGTATTTAAGGTATTTATTAGTTAAGAATTTTTAACAAAATAAAAAGGGGATATAAATACCTTTATAGTTATTAAGTAGATATATTCTTGTGATTGATATTGTCAAAAGATGTGCACTATTTGATCTCGGCTAACTCTTTGTCCATAACTTTATTTCGTGTCCAATGGAAATAATTTCGGAACATCTCAAGTTATTAAGACTTCAACTGCACCCAACGGTTCCGCGAAACTTTTTAATAAACTTATCCCTACTTTAAAACCGTTGTTCAGCACAAAAATCACTATTTTGTCAAAGAGAAGCCCGTTGTGACCTATTTCACAAAGTACTTACGACAAACTCTTTGGTGCGCTTAAGAAATCAATACAGAGAACTTTTTTGTCCATTCGCATCCCGTTCCAGCCATTACTGAAGCAAAATGGATTGTTTAAACTCAATTAGCATTTTAGAAGCGTCGATCTCGTATTAATTTTATTCTGATCGGTCAGCTGCTTTGTGTAGAACTGACAAACGTTATGAATTTTATTAGAAGGAATTTGTTTGAAATTATTCATTGTGTACCATTTTGTATTCACCTGAATTCTACGTTACCTGTTTGAATCTAAAATACTCGATTATAACCATTTACCCTCTAAATATACCTAAAGAGAAAAATTGAAGAAACCTGCACCTATCGGTCTATAAGAACAACAATAAATCACTGCATCAACCAATAAGGAAAATAGCTTCATATCATAATCCCGCAGCTAGCATACACAGAAAACCAGTAACACAACAGCAGTACTAATAGCCAAATAAAAAATACGTAAAAAAAGCGAAAAAACCCAGACTCCCAAAACAATTACGAGCGAATTCCCTCCATAACATTTCACAATAAGCCTCAGGGAGCACATCGCTGCATTTGGCAACTCAGCTAGGTTCGGCACGTGACGTACTTTTAATTGGAGGTTTGTCGCTATGTGTGACCAAGCTCTTGGCTGCCCTCACCAGCCATGTCTTGGCAGACACCCTGTAGTGTGCACGGAATATTGTAAATTCATTATCTGAAATCGGATCAGAATAGAAGGATGTGAGTGGGTTTAAATTGTGGATTTTGTGTTGGTTTGTAATTAATTTGTAGGTTTTTAGGGTTCCGTAGCCGAATGGCAAAAAACGGAACCCTTATAGATTCGTCATGTCTGTCTGTCTGTCTGTCTGTCTGTCTGTCTGTCTGTCTGGTCTTTTGTGTTCGTCTGTCTGTCTTGTCTGTCTGTCTGTCCGTATGTCACAGCCAGTTTATTCCGAAACTATTAAGACTACACCATTCAAACTCGGTAGTAGATGTATTATGTTAACCGCTTCACGATTTTTATACAAAAATAAAAAAATAATAATATTAGAAGGGGGCTCCCCATACATGGAACTGAAACAAAAAAATTGTTTTTCGTCTAAACTACACTTGTGGGGTGTCTATAGATAGGTCTTTAAAATGAGATTGAGGTTTCTATAACCATTTTTTCTCAAGTCAATCATTTCAGAGTTAGACACTTTCAAAGTGCAAAATGTGGTTCCCCCCCCCTGTAATTTCTAAACTACCAAAGTGAAAAATCTAAAAAAAATATATGTTATAGATCTTAATAAAAACTATCAACCAAAATTGGTTTGAACGAAATACAGTCAGTAGTTTTTGAGTTATAGCACTTTTTCAGTAACCGCAAACTATAACTTTGTTATTCATATATTTGTATGAAAAACAAAGTAATTTTTTGTAGGTACGTTTATTTTTCATAGATGATGGAACGGAACCCTTCGCGTGCGAGTCCGACTCGCACTTGGCCGGTTTTTTAGATTGGTGGTTACCGAGTTTTTTTAAGTTGAAATTGAGCCAAAAGGTTCTTTAGGATTTGCCGTATTTAATTAGCCACCCAGACCACCACATAACTCTGGAAATAATCAAGCATTACCGCAAAAAAATATCATTAAAATTCTTGAATCACGCATTTAAAAATCTATTACGGAGAAAGAATAGGTACGAATTCCAAATATTTCATATAGCTACTACATAACCCAAATCAAGTTTATTCCAAATCTCCGAACCATACTTTTCTAAGAAAACATCTTTCAGCGGTACCAACATCACTAAAAGCTCTTTAGATAATACAGCGAAATAGCAATGAATAGAAACGTTATGTTTTATTGTTCGTCCGTGGAAATCGCTATATTCTTTATGCCAGTTCTAACCGATCATATTTTACGCGGCGACCCGTTCAGGGGTGCGACATCAAAATACGCAGTTCCGCTTTGATTTATAAACAACGTATAGATCAAACAGACTTGTTTTTATACAATTTGCTTTGATAAATCATACGGTCTCGCCAATCATTGGGTACAAAGTTTATCTGATTTGAAATCGTTCCTTTTATTCTGAGGCACGCGTGGTATAGATAAGTGTTGCTATGTGAACGAGGTTTTATGTGGGTATTGTATTCATGAGGAACTTGGTATAAAGGTTAGCTCATAACTTAATGCTTATTACTATGGGTAAAATAGTATTTGTAGTACATTTTTTGTAGGCTGAGCTATCGTAAGCGATTTGTACTATTGATTTAGTTCTTATTTCTATCAAATATTCAAAAGTGAATTAAAACTCCTTATATACTAGCTTCCACCAGAGTAGTTCCACCCGCGTCTCTTGGGAACTACTATGATATATAAAAAAACCTATAACTTTCTTCGTTAAATGTGCTATCTAACACTGAAATACTTTTTGAAATCGAGCTTGTGACTCTTGTGCACGTTTAAACTCTTCAATTTTATAATATTAGATGATAAAAATATAAGGACTTATAAAATAATAATGAAACGAATAAGAATGAAACAGCACTTTATCTTTTATAACACTGTCCAGTACTACGACCAGTTCAAATAAAATTATATCAATGTCATAATTACGTAATCAAAAGAGCTATTCCACAAAATTGTACAACTTTATCTCACACTGCTACGCAGGTACCGATACTGGGACCGGCTTAGGGCTCAGTAATAAGAATGTAATGTAATACATTTTATTAGCATCAATTTAAATAAATACCTCCGACAAACGGCGTAGGGAGCCGAGACTTTCAAGCCCGAAATCAAATTGTCTACACCCCTCTATTTTAAATTGGAACAGTTGAAAACTATTACTTTAAATTGGGGCTATTTTTGGAAGATAATGGCTAAGGATGAAGGGGAGACATTGCATTTATAATCATCTCTATAATTACACTCACATTAATATTATTGAAATTTCGTCTGGACTTTAAAAAGGACCATGACCCCTGAATTTGATCGAAATACCTAAGTATAATTTTTGTGTATATCTTACATCATCATCTGCCTTGCCTTTTCCCAACTATGTTGGGGTCGGCTTCCAGTCTAACCGGATGCAGCTGAGAACCAGTGTTTTGCATGGGGCGACTGCCTATCTGACCTCCACAACCCAGTTACCTGGGCAACCTGGCACCCCTTGGGTGTCAGACTTTCTGGCTTCTAACTACCCGTAACGACTGCCGAAGATGTTCAAATGACAGCCGGGACCCACCAGTTTATCGTGCCTTCCGAAACACGGAAGAAACTCGTTATGACAAGATGGTCACCCATCCACGGACCAACCGCGCCAAGCGTTGCTTAACCTTATGATCGATCGATCCGCGCGGCTTTGATATAGCCACGAGCTTCTTCGAGCTTTTGTGCATATCTTACAAAGATGGAAATATAAGAAGATAATAAATTTCCCAGCGATATGATTTCCAGTCTTTACGGCAGCAGAGTCGCCATAAATTGAGAAATCCGCGGAAAGATTTAGATGCACGCAATAAACTATGCATGAGTTTGATCTAGTGCTGGAAGCATCAATCTTTTATTAATTCAAATATGGACGTATGGTGCGGTACTAACCTACATTGATATTAAAGAGGATTTGTGTCAGTTTGTACCTATTGAAACTCTGTTCAATTTATGTTTTAGTTTAATTTCGGTTTCATTAATTTGAAGTTTGAAGCTTTGATTATATAATGTCTAGATGGAGCGTCAAGTGCGCGCAAACAGGTAAAAAAGTGTCGGTGAACTGTTTCCCGACAGGTGCTTTCCCGCCAATCAGTACGGATCGTGTCACTTTAGTGTTCACTCGTATTACGCGCTCTAAGAAAAAAATAAATAACAGAGATAAAATGAAGTCATGTGCAATTAAAGTGTGCCGGAATTATAAAGGAAGGTTGAAAAGTACCAATCACATCACCTATCATCAGTAAGTTACCAAAATGTACCTTTTTTCAAATAACCAAATATTTATTATTATGAGTACCAATTCGCGCCCTATTGTATCAGTGTTGCCAGTTTCCTTTTTTCATTCTCCCAACTCAAAGACATTTTCACCCGACTGCCAAGAAGGGTTATGTTTTATGCGCGTATCTTGTATGTATCTTTTGTATGTATGTTTGGATGTATGTTTGTATGTATGTTTGCATGTATGTTTGCATGTATGTTTG
>NWSH02000537.1:5748592-5812348 GCA_002382865.2 Heliothis virescens
CATGTGCAATTAAAGTGTGCCGGAATTATAAAGGAAGGTTGAAAAGTACCAATCACATCACCTATCATCAGTAAGTTACCAAAATGTACCTTTTTTCAAATAACCAAATATTTATTATTATGAGTACCAATTCGCGCCCTATTGTATCAGTGTTGCCAGTTTCCTTTTTTCATTCTCCCAACTCAAAGACATTTTCACCCGACTGCCAAGAAGGGTTATGTTTTATGCGCGTATCTTGTATGTATCTTTTGTATGTATGTTTGGATGTATGTTTGTATGTATGTTTGCATGTATGTTTGCATGTATGTTTGCATGTATATTTGCATGTATGTTTGTATATATGTTTTGTATGTATACTTGCATGTATGTTTTTATGTATATTTGCATGTATGTTTGCATGTACGTTTGCGTGTATGTTTGTATGTATGCATGTAATATATTCCTAAATTTGTTATATTCTCATATCTTCAAAACGGCCAAATGGATATCGTTAGATTGTTCTTGATTGCCCAAGAGTTTTTAGATATGTGACATTAAAAAAAACCTAACATGGCGTCTGTCTTAATAAGACTAAAAAAACTAAAACTGAATAATACTTCCTGAATAAACCTTATTTAATTACCATTTTTTTTATTGTTATTTATGGGAGAATCTTAGTAGCTGGTAACATTATTACGTAGACGCGCCGTGTTAAACCACGCCCACACGCACACATACAAAAATTTGAACGTTCGATTCGAAAATTGTTGACACGTTTTCTTTGTTATGATTGTAGGGCGACGCTCCATCTAGACATTTATATAATCAAAGGTTTGAAGATCATGACAGATATTTTTTTTTCCACAAAATGGTCTATGACAGTAATTTCTGAGCGAGTCTGAAATTCTTCCTATAATATTATTAGTATTTACTTGTTTTTAGACAAATTCCAGACATTTCTGAGCTCTGTATTCTAAAGCAAATATATAATGACCTATTAGTGCTAATTACTTCTCTGATAAAAATAATACTGTTTTACGCGAATAAAAGAATATAACAGACATTAGTGTTACTTAATTACATTTCTACAAGAATAATACAATTTTATCAAGGTTATTCAAACAGTTTTTGCTTATTGAATTAAGCATTAAGTGATATGTCCATTGTCCAGTCTTTTGAAATCAAATTATTTAAAAAAAAACTAATCAATAATACGTTACCTATATTTGACGTGCTATGTAATCTACATATTTACCAATTCTAAATGATAAACAAAAGACTGATGGTACATGGATATTAAATAAAGGAAATTCAAACACCTAACCCTTAAATACCCGAGTCAAAACAAGCCAACGAAATTGCCAGACTTGGTCTCATAGACCTACGTATAATATGTCTACACGTCTGAATCTCCCGTCGCACGCATCTATCGGAGGGGTGCGGAATTAGGTATAGCATTTAAATTGAAATACTGGTAGTGTTAACTCAATTTCTGGGGGACGGATCGGGGCGGGACATGACGCGACGTCGCGTCCGGTAGTTAGAGTGCTAGGCTATACGATTGAGGGTTAAATTACATCGGTTATGCTTTATTTATTTCAATAAATATTTTTCTTCGAATTGTAACTGTAGTTGATAGGTAGATATTATATTTTGTGCTTTAGTTCTGTCTATAGTATGATTATAATTCAATAAAATTATGTTAATTTTCCGACTTTTCTCTTCTGATTATTTGAATAGATTGAAAGGTAAATATAATAGATGTTTATTTTCCTTAAACAGCTTAATTTTCTGACGATTATTAAACACAACATGTTTGCGGAAAATAAACAGAAGCAATCAAATTAAAAGGATATTATTTTACGTTAACAGCTAACCTTGTTTTCATTCCCGATGCGAAGGCCAGACGTATAAAAACAAAATACGCTTGCTTTGCAAAATGCAACATTATTAAGAACGACACTCAATACCAATCCAATCTCGATAAAGTTAGCAGTAGAGTGGCTTCGACGTTACGTGTCATACGTGATCTAACTTTGCGAAAATTTCACCACTTTTGCGAAAATTTTACCGATTTCGCGAAATTTTCAGTGAATCGAACTCCATTTTGCGTCGTTTAAATATTAAATCAAACTTACGACTTAAGTCAAATGTGCGTGGGGACGCGTGATAAAGTCCGTGGGCGCTCGAATAGACAATAACTGGCGCCGGGTGCTAATAAATTTTGGGTCATAAATATTTTTCTGGCGCCCTGAATTGGTTTGCTATTGGTATTGGTCGGTGGATGCAGATTTTGATGTGCATTCTCCACGCAAAAACAGCCTCTGATTAGTTGTGTGGGTTTCATTGAATATCTTATTTCATTTCGCTGTAAGATTTTGGCTGAAATAAAATGAAAGGTTTCTTTAATTTATTTTGCAATTAACCTATAATGCAAAACATTATATTTAACTTACCTGAACTCATTTTTAATTATCCTATATTACTAAGACTTCGCTATCTATCTGTCACTTGTTGTATCTCGTGAATCGATATAGTTAGATAGATTAGGTTTTCACAGGTGATGTATTTTTAGCCGTTTTATACGTAGTGGATTTAATGGTAAATATTTCTACAATCATAGCAATAGACATTGAGAGTAACATGAAATCTAAATAATACTTAAAATTTCTTATTGGCTAAATTTTGGGTATTTTGTAATTGGCATACTATGGTGAAACATCACCTCTACCCGATCTACCTATTATTAATAAATTCTACACTGTATACTACTTCAGAAAGCTGTATAACACCATAAATTATCTTTTATTAAATGAAAACCATTACCAAAAAAAATACATTAACACTGCGTTGCAAAAAAATGGGGCATTATTAAAATGATTTTTACGTCTTCATATAAAATATATTCGTGCGGTTCAATTTCGTTCTTCGTGCAAATCACTGTGAATGGCCTAGTATGTATGAACATAATCAAAGGAGCTTAGTACTTGGCTCCCTTCAGAAATCTGAGCTTTTTTGAGAATCTACTTTGGATAAGCTGACAAGAATATAGAGTAAGGTCTACATATATACATTTTTGCTTTTAGATGTATGTTAAATGTAAACTGTTGATAAGGTTAAAGGTGTAGTCAATTCTAAAATTCGTTCCTACGGCAGAGGAAAATAAAAATACGTTTCTTATTTATAGTAATTATACCTACACTTTTTAAAAATTGAAAATAGTAATTTAAAAAGTGGTGGTTGCTTTAAAAAGTCCCAGTTTATTATGTAAGTAGTTTTTTTTTCAATAGTTCATGGCAACTAGACGCTATATTATATGACAAAGAAATTATTAAGTTCACTTTAATAACTTCTTCTTCAAAAAACGCTGTAACATGTTATTTAGTTGTGCTGTATTACATAAAAAAATAAGTTATTTATAAAATTTAGTGACCAAAATATATTTTTTGTCACAATTTAAAGTACCTACAAACACTCAAAATAATAAAAAAATCACCTTTCAAACAAGAATGATGACCTAAAAGTCCCAATAGGCGCAATTTTTACGAGATTCCCAAACAAAGATGAAATGGAACAAAACAAAAATAAATACAGAACATTAAGAGACATCATTAAGATAATGTTGAGGGGTAAAATCTCGGATTGTCGGGAACAGAGGCTTGGCTACTTGACACATATAAGGACCCTCCAATTTGTTGCGAAGTCTCTCCGTACTTACCTGACTAACAACCAACAATATTTGGTATCATACTTAGTTGATCAAAGACTGGTGATTGACAAATCAAAGTTCAGCTCCATTAGCCTCGGTCAAGATTTTTGGTAAATAGATAGATTATTGGTAAACCATACATAAATTAAATATTTTGCTTATAGTGTACGATTCGTAATATAATCGTGCTAGTATTTTGCAAAGCATCAAATGAAAAAACTTTTTATATAAAAACAAATATTGAAAACAAAAAAAAATCTTGTATGTTTTAATTTACAACAAAGAGTTCTCAACAATACACTATGGGGAAATTAATCCGGCATAGTAAAAATATTATATTCATCTGAAATACCGAGTTTACTCAAAATATCAGGTTTTCACTCGAATACAAAAAAAATATATTTTGATGAATAATATATTTTTATAAAAAATATATTTTGTGTTCATTACAATAGATTTACAAATGAAGTTTGTTAGCAAATTTTTAGTTCACTAATTTCACAGTTGATTTACTAACATTTTTGTAACCTACCAAATTTCAATGGTCTCGAGTGTAATTAATAACGAACAATAGGCCTATTCATACACTTTTGCTGTTGATTGTACTTCATTATAACTATAACAGACTGTCAGTCAGCATAAATTTATAATAATCTCATGTCATTCGCAATTCATTTTTGTTACCAGTTACTGTAAAATCTTATAATTATTTTCTGATCCATTGTCATTCAATGGTACGTATTTTTCTTTTATAACTTAACTAGCTGTTGCCCGCGACTTCGTCTACGTGCGCGATATAGAGCTGCCAAAATACCGTGCATTACCTACCGTAGGTGTATCTTTCCCATTGCGCTACAGTAAATATGTAAGCTAGTGATGAGCGAGCAGATTACTTACTAATAGCCACACGGGTTGGCGGATCAAGGTTCGAAAGCTTTGAATATGGCAAAGGTGTCAGGTAGTCAAAAACCAGACAGCCGGTCAAACAGTCTTAAGGGGTAACATTGTGCCCAGGTATATATAGGTGAGGATAATATAGGTGAGGAGATAAGATTAGTTAATTATTGCTACTCAATTACACTCGATTCGAAAGGACGTCATCACCAACAAATTTGGAAAAAATGTAACGTGAGTTCGAGAACCCAGCGCCTGCACTCACATTTCCATCCGCGTAGCTTGCCACCTTTTTTGACGCTTATAATTATTATGCTGAATCTTTCTGAGGAGCGCGTGGAACAACGCGCGCCGAGGCCTGAAGTCTCTTAGAAGACGGAAGGACGATGAACCACCCGAAACTCACCGCCCAAAGAACCACGCCTACGGTGGTCGGGAGTAGTCTCTCAATACCCAGCGCACGTGGTATCTTTCACGCCCACCGCAGCGGCTAGGATAAGATGTGCGAATTCTCAATCGCTTTGCCGCCTGTTTCTGCAGCATGACTGCTTTACAGAAGGAGGCGACGGAGTCCCACTCTCTCTCGCTCCGGACCATGACTTGAACCAGGACCGGTTGCAAGAGGTCGCTGCCGCCAATTACCTGTAAATTCACTAAATATTACTGACTTAAACAATCTTGTTGGGTAAGTCTTCCGGTAAAACTAAAGAATTGAATCAGCAGTTCGACCACTAAGAGCTAGTAAAGACTTAATGCAGACGTCCGCGCGACCAAACTATCGCAAGTAACAAAAGAATTCATGGTTTAATTTGTGCATGTACATCGTAATGTCTAGTGAAGACAAAGGGGATGATTACCAAGCTCTTAAATTCTTGCGAAAATTCAACACGTTACATGGCATGGATCTAGTTTTCAGGCGTCAATTTGATCTGCGGGTTGTTCGGAAGAGTTACCGCGGCCCTGGCACACAGGGCTCCCGTAGGAACACGGTGGGTTTTAGTCAGCGGGAGGGGTCCTACTGATGACTTCCCATCGTTAAAAAAAAAAGAAAGGCGTCAATTTGACTTGATGATGGTGCTCAGTCTACCAGACACTCATCAATAGCATGATAGATATTTTTTGACTTTAACTTTAAGCATCTGCATCCTAGTGAGCAAAATGGCAGCTCTACTTATACTCTCCTGGACAAAACATAAGAAAATACGGTGTTCTGGCAGCGATGGTAACATACTTATAGAGGTTGGACTGGTCCTAGGGCACTGAGAATATTATGTTCGCAAAAATATTAGCACATTTTGCAAAAAAAACGTGTGATTTAATTATTCTGCTCTTCTAACTGAATGATTAAGCGTAGTTATCTGGAAAGATTTGTTTTCCAGATAGGTTCATGTCTGACTGTGGCTCTCTGAAATGGTCTTCAGAATTTCAAAATGCGACGCGTATGTTGTGCATTATCAAAGACAAATAATTTTACAAACGCATGATTAAATCGCAAAAGCCTACCACACCGTCCAGTGTAGGTACACTTTGAGTCTGGGTCAGTTTCTCAAACTATAAGGCTTCAATTTTGGCTAAAAAATTCTTGGCTAAGTCAAAGCCACGCAAATCGATTCATCATAAGGTTAAGCAACGCTTGACGCGGTCGGTCCGTGGATGGGTAACCATCATGTCATGATGAGTTCTTCCGTGTTTCGGAAAGCACGATAAACTGGTGGTTGCCGGCTGTCATTTGACCATGTTTAGCAGTCGCTAAGGGTAGTCAAAAGCCAGAAAGTCTGACAACCGGTCGTACTTAGTGAGTGTCGGGTCGCCTGATTAATTGGGTTGTGGTTGTGAGACAGGCAGTCGCTCCATGTAAAACACTTGTTCTCAGCTGCATCCGATTAGACTGGTAGCCGAACCCACCAAAGTTGGGAAAAGGCTAAGCAACTAAGCAGGTGATGGTGAGTAGGAGCCAACCTTGCCTCACGATCGGAAGCGCTTGCGAGAAATCGATGTTGCTATTCTAGGATCATCAACATTACCTACATCTTTTACAACAAACAAAAATCCGATTTATAATTATGAAAAAGAATTAACAACTCCATCTATAATTAAAGATAGTAATTACTTATGCCGCTAATATTCTCTACTTTGACATTATTATTCGAAAAGGCGTTTAGATGGAGCCGTTTCAAATTTGACCAAATACTATTTACTACTTTCTTTTACACACGTGGCCCGGCAATTGATAAACAATGTTAACATACCTATCGAAAAATTACACCCTGTAACACAGCAATATGATTAATTGTAGAAAATACACAACTCCATTTATGAATTTGTATGGAAGGTAATTTTACCAATCCCGCCAGAATTTTCAATTTTGTTGTATTTTATAGATCATAGATGGAGCCACCTTAACCTTGGCTGAACACGTTATTTTAAAATTTTATTTTCTGGCCAAGTTACTTATAGAAAAGGCGTGATTTTTTTGTTAATGATAGAAGATAGCTTGATCAATTAATACGCAACATTAAGATGTGTGCTGTTATTTCACACGCGGTTGTAGAAAGGTTAACAGAAATAATTGTTAATTGCTCATCACCCGTAGGTTATAGCGTGATAATATATAGCCTATGTGTTGAACCGATCTCCAGTTAATGTTCATGCAAAATTTGGTTGAAATCCGTGCAGTACTTTTTGAGTTCAGTGAGACCAAACATACAGACAAACAGACAAAAATTCTAAAAACTATATTTTTGGGTTCAGTATCGATTGTAGATAACACCCCAAGTATTCTTTTAAAAAAATATTCAATGTACAGTTTTGACTTTCCTATCATTTTATTATATGTATAGATTGTTCATATTTTAATCGACAAAACTGTACAAAAGGAGTTAATAAAATCTCATATTTAGAAAATACAGATGTACAGACAACAGCAGGTCAACGTATACGAATCTGTGAAATTTTACCAATCAAATATTAACCTACCGCCATTGCGATAAGGTTGAAAATCGATTGCAGAAATTTGACAGATTGTAGTAACTTGATGTGCTTTCGTCTGTACCTATATAAACGTTAAGTTTTAAGTGTGACACGTAAAGTCTCGAGCAATTCATACGTCTAAAATCTAATAGTACTTTGGATTTATCCTAGTGATTTCATGCAGGCATAGTTCAGATTTTTCTGAATTGATTCTTTGATACCGATAATACGCGAGTTTAAATTCTTTCTTTTCTCTTTCTGGAGATATATCGAAAACATACACTACTATGAGTAATTGCGTCACTACGCGAGATATGATTGACTAATCTATTCTAAAATGAAAAGTATTTTTTTGCACACTTCTCGAAGTTATTATAGAGCTATAAATAGCTGTATATTTTTTTTCATTTTAAATCTCACAAAACAAAAACAAATAAATTCAATCCCAAATATAGAAATATTAACCCCCAACTAAACCCAATAAATAATATTCGCCACATATCAAGACAAGATATAAAATATCGTATGTACCGTAGATAATAATTAATTAATAGTCGCGCGTGATAAATAACTGTCATGGCGCCGTCAGTGTGCGGTGTTAATTGTGGTAGCGGTGTGGAGCAGCCGAAAGATATGTGAATTAATTAGTGGGCTGCGAGTTATGTCACCTATTTGTGCAGCTTTGTGTCAGTATGAAGTATAGCTTCTGTTTATTGGTCTGTGGTAAAGTTTGGCAAAGTGTCCGAAGGTAATTTGGGCATTTTTTGTTAATAGATACCAGTTTATTGTTGTCATTTTCCTTATTGTAAATTTTTCATAAAACAAACAGAAAATAATCTCCTTTTTACTTTTACAAAAAAATGCTATTTGCTAACTACAACGGATGCAAAAATGTACCTAATGTTAACATTTCCTAGATATTCAAAGCAACAAACAAAAACAATAAACTATAAACGATTTCAACGATCACTGTTGCTAGTAAAAAATATCATAACCAACTAACACGAACCACGGATATCTACCTAATAGAAAATCTACCCTCACTTACCTAGAAGACAAAAAACTACATTTGCTGGAAAACTAAAAAAAGTTCTTGCGCAAAACTTAGAGGATTTTCCTCGGAGCGCTCAGATAGTACTAACATAACTATGCATCTTCGGACGGCCGCGCCCGGACACAATCGTAAAACATAAAATGTAATACAGGTACAACAATACCGTTTGGTCCAAGTTATGAGCTTTTGTAATCATCTGTTGTAGACTGAGAGGACTGGCGCGTATTTGGGGTGATCTGTGAATCTCCAGAACCGATTTTGGTAAATTCCTTCTCCTGCAGGAACACACGTTATTTGTATGTATTTTACACACAAATGAGGCATTAATATATTTTTGGTGGTTTTTCATGTGAGCTCTATTTGTGACAAAACCGTATCCTGTTTAAATAAAATCCAGTTTCGAAATTGACGTGTGCGTTTGAATGTATTATTATCCGGGCACGGGAAGTAGTCAATCCGTAACTGCTTCGAAACCATGAAAACTTCTACCATAGCATAATATCATTATGTCTGTCCCGACTTGTCTAATTTCCATGGAATTACTCTTAAGCCCCGCCTCCGCTTATAACTTACACCAAATACATTAGGGTGCAGGTGTTGGGCAGAGTTTTACGTGAGTAGTTTACTAAAGGAATCACGCCGGCCACGGTTGGTAGCGCATTTAAACAGGACACTTGTCGTGCTCCCGTTGGCCGGCACCACATACTAAATACGTTTTAGAATTTGTACGACGCGCTGTTATTTTGTAGGGCAGTTTGTTTGTCAGATTTATGTTTTATAGAGAGTGTTTTGTTTTTAATAATTTTAGTCTTAAGTAAATCAAATTTTATGGAGTGCATGAAGTCGCATCATTTTTGTACTACAAGCTAAAGATACTTCCAGCCAATTATAAGATAAGCTTATAATGTATGAAAACATACCGTGTTTTGTAAACAACTTTTGTTTACAAAAACACGGTATGTTTTCAGGGCAAAGTACCAATATCGTTTTCATCCAATTAGTGATGCTTTTAATAAATATTATTAAATAAAACAATAGAGAGAAAAGAAAGCCTCTTAAAAGAAACCTAATTTTACAACGGTCTCGAGTTTATTTTATGAAGCCCTCCGAGTTCTCCCGTTGTTTGCGTCAAACAATCCGACAAAATATAGTTACTTACTTCAATTAAATTCTTTGTTTTACTTAAGAAAAACAAAAGAATTTGCTGAGACCGCACCTAGCCCACGCAATTATTTCACCTTACCTTTGTTTCAAAGGCGGAGAGAAAAGCTAGAATTTAAATTTTCACTTCTTTAAAATATTTAGATCCTAGTCTATTTTTCAAAAGAACCTTCAATTAAGATAGTATACAAACTTCGCAACTGTAACTTGCTTCCCGTCATAATTTTATAACACTAGCTTCTGCCAGCGGTTTCACTCACTTTCTCGAAGGAACTACTACGCGCAACCGGATAAAAAGTAGCCTATAGCCTTTCTCAATAAATGGGCTATCTAACACTGAAAGAATTTTACAAATCGGACCAGTAATTCCTGAAATTAGCACGTTCAAACAAACAAACAAACTCTTCAGTTTTATAATATTAGTATAGATTCAAAAAAACTTTGGTTCAACAAAAGGTACGTACACTGAGATCATTGGAAAACAAATTCAACGAACCATTTTTTCCTCTCAGCAAAGTTGAAAAGGAAGTTTTTGAATAAAAATACGTACTTTACCATGAACTTACCATCGTTTTCCATTTGAATGTAGTCAAACAAATGAGCTTGTATTTTAAGAGATCAACCAGCAAGATGGAGCCGGGAAAATCTGGATGATAAAAAACAAATTGAAATTGTGACCTTTATTCAGATTAGATTTTCCATTACGGAAGATTTTTGTAAGTCAAAAGATTTATCGTTCGTATACATTTAAAATGTTCTTTCAGTTAAAATACATGAAAGTATATTTTCTTAATTAAAACTACACAGGAGTAAGATAATTCAATTTAGAAGTAAAACATATAGTATATCCCTTAAAAACAAGAGACATAACTTGTTGTCAACTATTTTTCTTAGTTGTTTACAAAGTGAAAAGATATGTTCTTCACTTACGATGTTATGCCAATTTTACCACAAAAAGGATCTACTATATACTTTAGAAACCATACCGTATAACTAACGTCTAGTATTGAATCAGAAGCATTTCACTGCATGCACTCTTCCCAAATCACACACCTACTTAATATCAAACACAATCATCACACCATAACTTAAACCAACCACCACAGACTAAGACCGCAGAAGCGTGAGCTCTCATCACAGAAACAATGGCGACAGTAAACAGCCTACATTACGCATGACACACGCCTTTACCACAGCGTAAGCAAGTACCGTGATTTTCATAATAAAAACCGTATCTATAGAGGACAAAGGCTACCGAGTGGCGACGCGGGAAAGCCTCTCACGGAATACGTAACCAGAAAATCCTTTACCCGACCAAAATGTTATTTTATGTATGTTTGTGTGTATGTGTGCGTGGGATGGGTCTTTGTGTGTAAATCTTCTATGATCAAGGTTTTAGTTATATTGATATACTATCTATGTCTGATCTCAGGGGAGGTCTCTGTAGCTATCTGTGTAGGTACTTTTAATTTTAACCGGTTTTTCGCGAACATAATCAAAAAAAAAACCGGCCAAGTGCGAGTCGGACTCGCGCACGAAGGGTTCCGTTCCATTAACTATGAAAAATAAACGTTCCTATTGCCTACAATTAGTCAAAATACAAACATTTCTCGACACCAAAAAATAATTTTATTTTTCATACAAATATATGAATAACAAAGTTATAATTTGCGGTTACTGAAAAAGTGTTATATCTCAAAAACCACCGACTGTATTTCATTCAAACCAATTTTGGTTGATAGTTTTTATTAAGGTCTATAACATATATTTTTTTTAGATTTTTCACTTTGGTGGTTTAGAAATTACAGGGGGGAGGACACACATTTTTGTACTTTGAGAGTGTCTAACTTTGAAATGATTGACTTTGAGAAAAAATGGTTTTAGAAACCTCAATCTTATTTTTAAAGACCTATCTATAAACACCCCACAAGAATAGGTTAGACGAAAATTTTTTTTTTTTTGTTTCAGTTCCATGTATGGGGAGCCCCCTTCTAATATTTTTTTTTTATTTTTGTATAAAAATCGTAAAGCGGTTAACATAATACATCTACCTACCGAGTTTGAATGGTGTAGTCTAAATAGTTTAGGAATAAACTGGCTGTGACATACGGACAGACAGACAGACAGACATGACGAATCTATAAGGGTTCCGTTTTTTGCCATTCGGCTACGGAACCCTAAAAACTACTACTAGACCTTTCTCATAATTGCTTAATCTTTGCAAAAAACGCTCCAAAGAAATATTTTTGTATCAAAATAATAACATAAAGTTAAAAGCGAAATTCTCAGAATAAAATTAAAGGAGTTAATTAGTTAGCTCTATAATAATCCATCTTCTTCTGATAAAATATTAAAAACAATTTTGAGTTAGTCGTTATTATTCTGTTTATCTTACAGCAATCAGTTTTCTCGAGTACTTTTCCGGTAAACTATGGAGTTTTCCAATCTGCGACGACAGTTTACAAAAGCTTTTAGTATCAGCCAAAGACTTGTTAGATTGTTTCACTGATACCCTGCGTTGTAAAGAATAACAATTTTATACACGAAATTATTGTTTTATAAACGATACTTAATTTTTTTTCTGTGTTCAGGAAATATTTTCGTTTATTTTCTATAATTCCACTCCATTAGAATAAGTAGGTAAGTGTAAAATAATTGTTAGTTATAAGATTGTCACCACCGCAACATTAAACTGCGAATATACGCTGTGCTATCGAGACGTCGTTGTTTTATTCCGCTCCTGATTGCTAAGATACTTGCCTACACAAATATTCTTCAAACACAAACACATTAGATTTGTTCTATAGATCATAGGATCGAATGTGTTTTTAGTCGGGTTGTGGAGGTCAGATAGACAGTCGCTCCATATGAAGCACTGGTTCTCAGCTGCATCCAGTTAGACTGAAAGCCGACCCCAGGCGTGGCAGATGACTTTAATGCAGTTGATAATATAGCCGTTATTTAAAGTTATAGATTGATAACATATTTTAAATCTCCCACTAGATATGAAAAAGTATCCTTCAGAAGTACAAGCCAATATGACATGTGTACTTCTGTATATCCATATTCGTTGTCAACCAGTTACAAGCTGCGTGCGGTCGAAGGTCCCCTCCGTTCATGCATCTAAGCCGCACGCTCGCTTTTTGCATACTAAAGGCAGTAACGTCCAGCTAAGTTAAATATACCAGTGTTTGGAGTGGTTAACCGCACCAGTTCAACGGCATTTGAACCAACATTTACCTGCCTAAGCTTAACCGACGGCTTTATTTTGATGTTGCTAATGTGGTGGAGTAAAACGGTCTGACATTTTTTCGCCGAAATCGTCCGCAAAAATCGTGAGTGAAAAACCCAGGCATCGAGCTTTCTAGAATCTACAGCAGCCTTAGTATGATCATTTCTTCTCTCAGTAAAGAGTTTCCTAAAGGTGCCGTTACATGAACACTTCGATGTTTGACACATACCTATTTAGATTAACTTTGGATAAATTATACCTAATCTCGATCGCGTTATAATAAACAGTTTAAAAACATTTAGTACTTAATTAGGGTTTGATCGGCAGATAATCACTAAGAAAAGAAAAGGAAAACGGGAAGATTGATATTAGTATTGAAACTTGAATATCGAATACGAATTCAACTTCGCTAGTTCAGTTATGCGTTTTCATATGTCCACTGATCCTTTACTCCATGTGCAAACACCTTTACGAAGCTGTTACCTGAAGGTGCATGTAAATTGAATTCAGAATGGTTTTTCCGTCATGAATGCAAAGTGAATTGTCATAACCATGAACTATTGACTTTTTGATTGCGTAAGAAGGAATATTAACCCCCTCCAAACTCGTTTCCTTTACGTTAAACGCGATTAGTATTCCCTCTGTGCCCCACAAAGTAATAACTATACTTTTTTATTATATACTATTCTATTCACTTTATTTAACAGGTCTGTGAGTTTCTTGATCTTTGTGGAGCTCAGGTGTTCTTATAAGCGGCAATAATGCGGACGTAATGATCAATTACTGGCGTTATTGTACCTTCATTATAGTCTCTGTTGGATAGATAAGGATAGGTAGCGGTGTGAGGGTTAAGTACGTGTGTAGAGGTTAGCGTTTGTCATCTGTTTCTTGTATAAGTTTGTGGTTATGTTTGGTTCTACGTAGAATTTAGTTACGTAAGCATCCAAATATGTAGTGATGAATACAGACTAGATTTAATAGGCGATTCTGAATCTCAGCTAGGCATGGCCAATCCACCTGGAGCAAGCTCTGCATGAGAAGAGGCTTGTGCCCTAGAGTTGGACAAAAAAAGCTGATGACGATTATAGCATTCACTAAAAGGTTTCTTCTATTGCAATATTATTGAAACTATGGGAGTTTAAATTTTGTCATTATCTATACTAATATTATAAAGAGGAAAACTTTGTTGGTTTGTTGTATGTTTGGTTGTAATGAATAGGCTCAAAAACTACTGGACCGATTTTAAAAATTCTTTCACCATTCGAAAGCTACATTATCCACGAGTGACATAGGCTATATTTTATCCGGGTACGGGCTGTAATTCCCACGAGATGCGAGTGAAACCGCGGGAAAACGGCTAGTCATTAATATTCATAATTCTACGAAATCCCGCAATTAATTTTAACACAAAATTCAATAATTAGACTATCAAATTACAAAACTAACCAATGGTCAGTCACCATTAGTTAGTACCTACTTGCCAGTTTACAGTAATTAACACCGCGTATCCACTCGTATTACCCATTTGATGTAAAAGCAAATACAAATGAGTAACTAATTAATGTTCGCTGAAATTATTGAATCATGAACAGTAATGTTATTTATATAGTTAACATAGTTTGCGCAGTTATTGGTAACTGACGTTTAGTTACCGCATTAGCACACGAATGTCAGTGAGATACAGTTCAACTAATGATGCTAATTGTGTGTTTAGTTACGAAATAATTGGTGATTAATGTCTGTTTGCAATTATTTTACTGAATTTCTTTCGATGAATTTTCCATCTGTACCCATTTTTCCTAGCTAATAGCCTACCAATCAAATTACCATTACAATCTATTTATTACTTAGATATATTTCTTGAAACTAATAGCGTCCAAGGCCGATTGCCAGCCACGGCAGCTGTTCATATATTAGGAGATCAGCCAGCTGCGCAGGACATATTATAGTGCACAAGCATTTGCGCAAACATAGGTGCACTCCCTATTCCCTCACTCTCACAGCCCGATGAGACGGAAAATCCGACACGACCGGAGAGAGAACAGGCGCAGGACCGACATTAACGTGCTCTCCGTAGCAATCTGGTAAGTGTAACAAGTATAAAAATACCTCAACATTGAATTTTCTTTCATAAAGAAAACCTAATTTACTGTTGTTATACCGATAATAATCCGAATGATGAATACAAAGATATGGTTAGATTGTTAGTTATAGATGTACTAGCTTCCGCCCGCGACTTCGTACGCGGATCATATCGCTTATGCCAGCGACAACGGGGTTGTCAAAATTAAAGATCTGAAGCGTCTGATGTCGTATTCTAATAGCCCGCGGTAACGACGGAATACGCGAGGCGATTCGAGACGTTTCAGATCTTTCATTTTTGGAAGTCAACCCACCAGACTAAACAACTCTTGCTAAGACATCATTCCTATACGTGTTATGGTGCAGCTAGGCTCTTGGAGTTCCACATCAGGTGTTCCAGATATTCGAATTAAATATCTCAGCAAAGCAATTTTTACAATAGCACCATTCTTGTACCTCTATAGTTTAGCGAGCTTTATAGTTTAGTGTTGCGGTTCTGCATCAGGTAAACACTTCAAAAACATAAGACTTCCATACAAACTATCAACCCTCGTTTTACTCCCCTAGGGGTACCTATATTTTCGTAAAATCCGTGCTTAAATAATGTTTACGCCCTATAAGTAACCTATCTGCTTTTCATATCTCTTTACTTCAATAACATAAAATTTCAATAGAAACTCTCAACCCCGTTTTCACCCCTAGCGGTGGATTTTCGTAAAATCCGTTTTGAGGTAATGTCTTTACCCTGTAACGAACCCATCTACTAAATTTCATGTTTCTTATTTCACAAACATAGTACTTCCTTACAAACTCCCAACCCCCATTTTACACTCCTGGGGATGGATTTTCGTAAAATGCGATGATCTTAGGCAATGGGTGTAAACATTGCTATTACTATGAGAAACCTATCTTCTAAATTTCATGTCTCTTTCTTTAACNTTCATGTTTCTTATTTCACAAACATAGTACTTCCTTACAAACTCCCAACCCCCATTTTACACTCCTGGGGATGGATTTTCGTAAAATGCGATGATCTTAGGCAATGGGTGTAAACATTGCTATTACTATGAGAAACCTATCTTCTAAATTTCATGTCTCTTTCTTTAACAATTATGGGCCTGCTATACAAATTACCAACCCCCTTTTTACCCCCTTAGGGGTGGAATTTCAAATAATCGTGAAACACGTGTTTACTTATTTATTTTAAGGAGTAACTTCACGAAGTTTCATGTCGAAATTCGTAAGTAATTTTCATTCGCCATACAAAGTTTCAACCCCTATTTTAACCCCTTAGGACACGAATTTCAAAAAAAGGCGAAACACGTGTTTACTTATTTATTTTAAGGAGTAATTTCACGAAGTTTCATGTCGAAATTCGTAAGTGATTTTCATTCGCCATACAAAGTTTCAACCCCTATTTCAACCCCTTAGGATACGAATTTCAAAAAATGGTGAAACACGTGTTTACTTATTTATTTTAAAGAGTAACTTCACGAAGTTTCATGTCGAAATTCATAAGTAATTTTCATTTGCCATACAAAGTTTCAACCCCTATTTCAACCCCTTTGGACACGAATTAAAAGAAATAGCGAAACACGTGTTTACTTATTTATTTTAAGGGGTAACTTTACGGAGTTTCATGTCGAAATTCGTAAGTAATTTTCATTCGCCATACAAAGTTTCAACCCCTATTTCAACCCCTTAGGAGACGAATTTTGAAAAATCCTTTCTTATCTCGCTTGAGGATATTAAGATGAATCTTTGTGCAAAATTTCAGTTTTATAGGTTCACAGGTTTGGGCCCTGCGTTGATTAGTTCGCCATAAAAATTGTCAACCCCATTTTAGCCGGCAACCCCATTTTAACCCTTTTAAGGATGTATTTCAAAAAATTGTGAAACACGTGTTTAATTATTTATTTTAAGGAGTAACTTGACGGAGTTTCATGTCGAAATTCGTATTTAATATTGGTTCGCCATACAAAGTTTCAACCCCTATTTCAACCCCTTAGGACACGAATTTAAAAAAATCCTTCCTTATCCCTGGTGAGCGTCTTAAGATGAACCTCTGTGAAAAATTGCAGCTTTATAGGTTCACGGGTTTGGGCTCTGCGATGATGAGTCAGTGAATCAGTCAGGACTTTGAGTTTTATATATATAGATTTTAGTGGTCCATAACATCAAATAGTAAATATTTTGATAAAAGCATTAGTCAAATAATAGACGTATTTTAGACGTTATTGCAGTAAAGCCGAGTTACATGGTTTATAAAATAAATCAATTAAATGGCAGTACATAAGCTTGAAAACAATTCTATTATCTACATTTATTAGCTAACATTCAAACGTTTGGTGTATTAGGTATTTGATAGTTATTTTCTAATTCCAACTGCATTAGTTGTAATTGAAATTTGAATTTTGTATTATAAACTCGAATTAAATTCATCTTTACAGTATCTAATGAAACCAAAATAACATTTGCTTAAGGCACCTGCTTCGCAAGCCCAAGTGTCTGGCTTCCGTTCCAGATCAGGCAAGTACCGATGTAACTTTTGAAATGTTGCTTTCTACGTGTGTCAGGGACAATTACATCAAGGTCTGATGATGATGGAATATAAACTAGTAAGTATCAGTCTTATTCATTTGCAACATACGCCAAATTCACCAACTTACTTGCACAGTACACGTAATTTAATCTGCGGAATCATGTCTAGTCGTCACATTCAAGTAACAGCTTCATCTAGTCAGCCATAACGAAATAACAATCCACTCAGACCGTCGAGAAATAACCGTCAACAAACAAAAAGAGCACTCCACAGATTGTTTTAACCACAAAGTACAGAAACAAGGAGAAAAATTAAAAATACTTCCAGTTCCCAGTTTACATAACAGAGTAAAGCTCCAAAGAGCCACATTTAAGACGACCAGCTTATAAAGAGAATTAAGAGTTTTCAAGTTTTTTCATTATACTTTCAAAGTATTTCTTTGTACCTGAGCACGAATTGCAATTAACGTACATTGCTGTTCGGAACTAATCCGTTGTCTGCGTCACTTGAACACAGCACGTAATGGAATTGGTTGCTTGGCAACCTAAGATTTAAGTAACAAGTTTATTGCAAAGGACCAGGTTTCCGCTCCTGGATATTAAAAGTCTACAAGAAAAATAAAGGAAATTGAAGTGATATTGTTTATTTATTCTCTGAAGAATACCGGTACTAACAGGGTAAACAATTCCTTATTAGTAAACTTTTAGTTAAGAAAACAAGAACGGGAACTGAATTTGATACTTGTAGTACAAAATTTAAACAAAACTGTAACTATGCTGTGTTGTGATAACACAAACGAAAAAAGCTATTGGAAGTTTTTTAGCACAAAGGTGCTATTTTTATATTCTACGACCAACTATTTTATTAGCTTCTGCCAGTGACTTCGTACGCGGATCATGTCGCTTATGCCAGCGGCAATGCGTTATCTCAACGTTACCCTTCACTGCTCTGCTATAATTGTACCAAGTTTCGTTAAAATCCGTCGAGCAGTTTTTGTTTCGTTTCTATAACATAACATTGACAGACAAAAAATTTGCTGATTGCATTTTTGGCATCAGTATCGATCCCTAATCACCCCCTGATAGTTATTTTGGCAATATATTTCATGTACAGAATTGACCTCTCTACAGATTTATTACATCTCTACATAAGAAAAAGGCAAACTAAAATCAAATATCATTTTATATTACAGCAAATATAAGTTAACGCTCAACTTTGTATACTTTTACACTCTTGTATCGCTCTAGTTTTAATAAATATTCCCTGTGGATACGACATTAGACGATATTCGGCGAACCACGAAGGATCGTAACCGCGATTCAGTAAACTTTGTCGTGTGGTAATCCCTTGTCGACTGTACCGTTTTTGAACGGCCGCAGTACTTACAAATATTTTCTTTGCGCCCGTTTTTGTTGCTTGTAGTGTACAATAAAAGCTGAAGCACTGCGCTTGTTTGTAGGCAAATCGTGTTTTGTTTTTAGTGTTCGTGTATTACTTAGGTATGTTGTTCAAATAATAAACCTGACAATTAAATCCTACTAAAAACATATTGTAAAAAACTAGCCAAGTCTCTATGGAGCTGCTTGTTTATCTCTAAAAAGTAATGAAATCTATACAAAGTCGTGCTGAGCCTTAGGTTCCTTACTGCAATTTATCTTTACTAATATTATAAAGAGGTAAAATTGTCTGTTAATTTGTAAGTTTGTTTGTAGTGGGTAATGGAAGTAATGGTCCAATTTTAAAAACTGTTTCACTGGTAGGTAGCTTCATTATTCGTGAGTGCTATAGGCTATATTTTATCCGGGTACGGGCAGTTTTTCCCCCGGGACGCGAGCTAATGTTATATGACTACTGTCGACTTGTACCCGCTAACTGATAAGGAATGTTCAACGGCCAGTCATATAAAATGCCATGCTACGGCCAGTCAACGAGGAAGGTGTCATACACAAAAATAAAAAAATCTATTAATATAGTCATTGCTAGGCACCTATATACCTGCTACATTCATTTTAACACAAAGTAAACTCGTAACTCAGAATATTTCACCGGTGGACAATTTTGTTTGAACGTGGGTCGTTACGGTGACAGACCAGCCAATTGCTGTTGACATGGCCAGTCAATACATAAGCAAACATATTCAATGTTATTTTCAACTATAGGTACATTTTGTGTTATTTTTAACTATGCTATTTTCGGGTGCACCGAGTAGTTCCCATGGGACGCGGGTGAAACCGCTGGCAGAAGCTAGAAGCATGCCGATGCGGTGGCTATCGACGGATGCCACTAGAAATAGGCACGAAATATTAGTAGTGTATGGGGCTAATATCAAAATTGAATATTTGGTAATCAAATCAATAGCTAGATATAATATTGAAATCCGAAGTATATCATCAACACACATAAGCTCGAGTTCCTAAAATGTAAGCACTCGCACATCGTTCAACTTACTCAACACTTGACTACAGCTAAATACTCCTTGTACTCAAACGAGAGTAACTTAACAGAAAATTTTTAGTTTAGCGTAAAATTAATTAATTTGTACACAAGTTGGAAATATAAGTTAGTATGTAAACTTTGAAGTTTTATTAGTCGGCGATATACAAGTTTCTGAAGTTTTAATCAGCGCAGTCGTAGTTAACTTGGATCAGATAACGAGTCATGTTTTTGTTTTACAAATATTGTTGAGTTTGAACTACTCGGAACAATGGATACCTGTTTGTTTTGACTTTCAATGAAGGGTTGTTCGATAGGTATAGGTACATACGAATAACGTTTTTCACTTAAATAGTTTTAAATGTACATATTTGTAATATATTGTTTATTTTTAAATAATATTATTATTCATAATAAGGTAAAGTGTAAATATGTTATTGCAATTAGTTTTTAATTAGGTATACACTTTTTTGAAAGCGATCTTGAAAATGACATCCTTCTGATAGTCTCTACAATCTATTAGCAGGTTTTGTTAGGTAAGATCTCTGACATAAAAAAACTGAAATCAATGAAATAGTAAATACAAAGAAATATTTATAAGAGACAAATAGTGGGGACACAATATACTACAAGCCATAATAGAAACATACAATCTGTTTTTAAATCCTCCAACTGTGGAGTTGTTTGTTTATTTGAAGGCCTTAAACTCAAGAACTATTGGAAATAAAAATCAATGTTTCGATACTCTATTTATCGAGGCCTTTTTTTATATCGATGGGAAATCATCAGTATGACCCCTTCCGCTGTGGGTGACAGCGGGAGGGAGTGTCAGAATTTTACTGACTAAAACCCACCGTGTTCCTTCAGGAGCCCTTTGTGTGCCAGGGCCGCGGTAACTCTTTCGAACAACCCGCAGCCCCGACGGGTATTTATCGAGGCCTTAGGCTACTTTTTATCTGGGTCCACGAACTAGTTAGCAACTACAAAAATATTTTTAAAACCAGAAAAATAAGTGTTAATTCAAAGTAAACCTTCCACATCAGCAAGAAATAACCTGGAAAGCGTCCAGATAGATATCCTGAAAGGCCTTCAGCTAATACGTGTTCGCACTAGGAATGGATTCATCACATTAGTTCGAGTCGGCTGGCTGGCCTCATGGCTTACTGATTCCAAGTTCACACTCAGCTTGCATTACAGTTCAATGACTAGCTTTAGCTTGCCATGTGCACGGGAAACTGGTTTTGTGTATACTGTTTTTAAAGCATTTTGAAGTGTTCTTGAATTTGGTTTTGGGTATTTAAAATACAGGAAATCCAAATGTAGAGAAAAGTTTATTTAAAAGAATAGGTTAAAGTATAGCCAGTTGTGTTGGTATATTTCGTCTTTATATTTTTTTATCATTCATTCACTACAAAAGATTGTAGAAACTTGCATATTCTACAATCATAATAATAATAAATACGGGGTGTATTTATTATTATTGTGATTGTAATAAAATATAATAAGTGATCCTTGTGTTTAAGTACTTAAATCTTTTTGTTGCGTCGCAAAATTATAGAATATTTCAGGTCATATTTACCAAAATATTTGAATAAAATATTTCAGTTTTGTATACCCCCATTAAGCTTTCTCGTTTCACGAGCTAATTTTCACGGGATGTGGATGAAACCAATGACGGAGGATGTAAAAAATAATGTTAAAACCAGCAAATAAGTGTTAATTTAAAGTAAACCTTCCACTTCAGCAAGAAATAACCTGGAAAGCGTCCAGATTGATATCCTGAAAGACCTTCAGCTAATACGTGTTCGCACTAGGAATGGATTCATCACATTAGTTCGAGTCGGCTGGCTGGCCTCATGGCTTACTGATTCCAAGTTCACACTCAACTTGCATTGCAGTTCAATGACTAGCTTTAGCTTACCATGTGCATGGGAAACTGGTTTTGTGTATACAGTTTTTAGAGCGCTAAGAATGTAGTGTTGGGTATAATACAAGGAATCTAGATGTAGAGAAATTATTATATAAATTGGCTAAAGTCTAACCAGTAGTAAAGGTGTATTCGTCAGTCTATATGTAGTTTTATCGTTCATTTGTTTTATGATTATTACACCCCTATACTTAGTGCTCCTTATTAAGTACTGACATCTTTCTGTTACATCGCTAGAGTATAAAATATTTCAGGTCATATTTACCAAAATATTTGAATAAAATCTTTCAGTTTTGGATAGCCTCTTTAAGCTTATTTTTGTCTGAGTGTACAAACTAGTCTCCACGGGATGTGAATAAAACCAGTAATCCAAGCAGAAAATAATTTTAAAACCAGAAATATAAATCTTAATTCAAAGTAAACCTTCCACTTCAGCAAGATATAACCTGGAAAGCCTCCAGATAGATATCCTGAAAGCCCTTCAGCTAATACGTGTTGGTACTAGGAATGGATTCATCACATTAGTTCGAGTCGGCTGGCTGGCCTCATGGCTTACTGATTCCAAGTTCACACTCAGCTTGCATTACAGTTCAATGACTAGCTTTAGCTTACCATGTGCATGGGAAACTGGTTTTGTGTATACTGTTTTTAAAGCATTTTGAAGTGTTCTTGAATTTGGTTTTGGGTATTTAAAATACAGGAAATCCAAATGTAGAGAAAAGTTTATTTAAAAGAATAGGTTAAAGTATAGCCAGTTGTGTTGGTATATTTCGTCTTTATATTTTTTTATCATTCATTCACTACAAAAGATTGTAGAAACTTGCATATTCTACAATCATAATAATAATAAATACGGGGTGTATTTATTATTATTGTGATTGTAATAAAATATAATAAGTGATCCTTGTGTTTAAGTACTTAAATCTTTTTGTTGCGTCGCAAAATTATAGAATATTTCAGGTCATATTTACCAAAATATTTGAATAAAATATTTCAGTTTTGTATACCCCCATTAAGCTTTCTCGTTTCACGAGCTAATTTTCACGGGATGTGGATGAAACCAATGACGGAGGATGTAAAAAATAATGTTAAAACCAGCAAATAAGTGTTAATTTAAAGTAAACCTTCCACTTCAGCAAGAAATAACCTGGAAAGCGTCCAGATTGATATCCTGAAAGACCTTCAGCTAATACGTGTTCGCACTAGGAATGGATTCATCACATTAGTTCGAGTCGGCTGGCTGGCCTCATGGCTTACTGATTCCAAGTTCACACTCAGCTTGCATTACAGTTCAATGACTAGCTATAGCTTACCATGTGCATGGGAAACTGGTTTTGTGTACACTATTTTAAAAGGCTAAGAATGTAGTGTTGGGAATAATACAAGGAATCTAGATGTAGGGAAAAGTTTATTATATAAATTGGTTAAAGTCTAACCAGTAGTAAAGGTGTATTCGTCAGTCTATATGTAGTTTTATCGTTCATTTGTTTTATGATTATTACACCCCTATACTTAGTGCTCCTTATTAAGTACTGACATCTTTCTGTTACATCGCTAGAGTATAAAATATTTCAGGTCATATTTACCAAAATATTTGAATAAAATCTTTCAGTTTTGGATAGCCTCTTTAAGCTTATTTTTGTCTGAGTGTACAAACTAGTCTCCACGGGATGTGAATAAAACCAGTAATCCAAGCAGAAAATAATTTTAAAACCAGAAATATAAATCTTAATTCAAAGTAAACCTTCCACTTCAGCAAGATATAACCTGGAAAGCCTCCAGATAGATATCCTGAAAGCCCTTCAGCTAATACGTGTTGGTACTAGGAATGGATTCATCACATTAGTTCGAGTCGGCTGGCTGGCCTCATGGCTTACTGATTCCAAGTTCACACTCAGCTTGCATTACAGTTCAATGACTAGCTTTAGCTTACCATGTGCATGGGAAACTGGTTTTGTGTATACTGTTTTTAGAGCGCTAAGAATGTAGTGTTGGGTATAATACAAGGAATCTAGATGTAGAGAAATTATTATATAAATTGGCTAAAGTCTAACCAGTAGTAAAGGTGTATTCGTCAGTCTATATGTAGTTTTATCGTTCATTTGTTTTATGATTATTACACCCCTATACTTAGTGCTCCTTATTAAGTACTGACATCTTTCTGTTACATCGCTAGAGTATAAAATATTTCAGGTCATATTTACCAAAATATTTGAATAAAATCTTTCAGTTTTGGATAGCCTCTTTAAGCTTATTTTTGTCTGAGTGTACAAACTAGTCTCCACGGGATGTGAATAAAACCAGTAATCCAAGCAGAAAATAATTTTAAAACCAGAAATATAAATCTTAATTCAAAGTAAACCTTCCACTTCAGCAAGATATAACCTGGAAAGCCTCCAGATAGATATCCTGAAAGCCCTTCAGCTAATACGTGTTGGTACTAGGAATGGATTCATCACATTAGTTCGAGTCGGCTGGCTGGCCTCATGGCTTACTGATTCCAAGTTCACACTCAGCTTGCATTACAGTTCAATGACTAGCTATAGCTTACCATGTGCATGGGAAACTGGTTTTGTGTACACTATTTTAAAAGGCTAAGAATGTAGTGTTGGGAATAATACAAGGAATCTAGATGTAGGGAAAAGTTTATTATATAAATTGGTTAAAGTCTAACCAGTAGTAAAGGTGTATTCGTCAGTCTATATGTAGTTTTATCGTTCATTTGTTTTATGATTATTACACCCCTATACTTAGTGCTCCTTATTAAGTACTGACATCTTTCTGTTACATCGCTAGAGTATAAAAAACTTTTTACAAAAAAAACAAAACCGACTTCACAAAAAAACACTGAAAGGGATAAAAAAATAAAACTTTTCACATGGCTCTAGAAGTCGGTGTCTGCAGGTCTGTTGAATGTGTTTATTTTGCCACCGACTTCTAGAGCCATGTGAAAAGTTTTATTTTTTTATCCCTTTCAGTGTTTTTTTGTGAAGTCGGTTTTGTTTTTTTTGTAAAAAGTTTTTTTATTTTATGCTTTTCAGTTTTCGGCTCTAAAATAAAACTATATCTTTAATACCCATACCCACCCACAGTGACAGTCGGGCCGACTGTTATAGTATCATCGACGTAAAAAAGCGTACGAAATTTGAAGAGTTCTCTCAATTTCTCCAGGATCCCATCATCAGATCCTGGTCTCCTTACCATGGGACCACCTGTGAAGAACACCCTTTCAAACAAAAAAAGAATTTTGAATATCGGTCCAGCCATCTTCGAGTAATCGGTGAACATACATAAAAAAAAAAAAAAAAAGATACGGTCGAATTGAGAACCTCCTCCTTTTTGGGAAGTCGGTTAAAAAAAAGATACGGTCGAATTGAGAACCTCCTCCTTTTTGGGAAGTCGGTTAAAAATATTTCAGGTCATATTTACCAAAATATTTGAATAAAATCTTTCAGTTTTGGATAGCCTCTTTAAGCTTATTTTTGTCTGAGTGTACAAACTAGTCTCCACGGGATGTGAATAAAACCAGTAATCCATGCAGAAAATAATTTTAAAACCAGAAATATAAATCTTAATTCAAAGTAAACCTTCCACTTCAGCAAAAAATAACCTGGAAAGCGTCCAGATTGATATCCTGAAAGCCCTTCAGCTAATACGTGTTCGCACTAGGAATGGATTCATCACATTAGTTCGAGTCGGCTGGCTGGCCTCATGGCTTACTGATTCCAAGTTCACACTCAGCTTGCATTACAGTTCAATGACTAGCTATAGCTTACCATGTGCATGGGAAACTGGTTTTGTGTATACTGTTTTTAGGATGTTAAGAATACTCGTGAATATAGATTGGGGAATATTAAAAGGAATCCAGATGTAGGGAGAAGTTAATAATATAAATTGGTTAAAGTATAACCAATAGCGAAGGTTTCTTTCAAGGTAGTTTTTTCGTTCATTTGTTTTATGATTATTACACCCCTATAGTGCTCCTTATTAAGTACTGACATCTTTCTGTTGCATCGCTAGAGTATAGAATATTTCAGGCCATATTTATCTAAATGTTTGAATAAAATATTTCAGTTTTGTATAGCCACTTTAAGCTTTCACGTTTCACAAGCAAATTTTCACGGGATGTGGATGAAACCAATGACGGAGGATGTAAAAAAGAATGTTAAAACCAGCAAAATAAGTGTTAATTCAAAGTAAACCTTCCACTTCAGCAAAAAATAACCTGGAAAGCGTCCAGATTGATATCCTGAAAGCCCTTCAGCTAATACGTGTTCGCACTAGGAATGGATTCATCACATTAGTTCGAGTCGGCTGGCTGGCCTCATGGCTTACTGATTCCAAGTTCACACTCAGCTTGCATTACAGTTCAATGACTAGCTTTAGCTTACCATGTGCATGTAAACTGGTTTTGTGTATACTGTTTTTAGAGTGTTAAGAATACTCGTGAAAATAGTGTTGGGATATTAAAAAGAATCCAGATGTCCAGATGCAGGGAAAAGTTTATTAAATAGACAGGTTAGAGTATTACCAATAGCGCAGGTATATTCAATCGGCTTCTCTCTTATTTTATCGTTAAGCTAATTAAGCACATAACAAAAGACTAGTAAAAACTCGTATACTCTACAATCAAAATTGTAAACTAAGTGCTCCTTGTGCTCAAGTATTTACGAAGATTTCTGTTAGTTATCTTGTTTGGATGCCGTATAAACTAGTTCGGACTACATTTATCAAAATATTAATTACAAAACAAAAATATACACTATAATAAACACAAAATCAACCTAATATTTACCAAACACCCCTAATCCAACCCAACCCAAACGATTGAAGAGCCAAATTGTACCGACGCCGACTAAAATCAGATACAGTAGATTTATGTAGATTTGCGGAATACGGATGAGGAATGTAAACAGAGCAATCCGTCTCCATACATCATTGGAACGTAATAGTATTCCACCTGCACTTATGTAAGCTCGTGCATATTTTATCGTGCTCTGCTCAGCCAAATGCGCTCAGTAATATGCGAGGAATTGAATCAGAAATATGAAGGTGCGTTCATTTGAGAATAAGTGGTGATTAAGTTAGTTTTTTTTTATGAGCTGCAAAATTTTGAACTTCGGATAAAGTTGACTAGAGATTCGCGTGTACATGCTATCGCCAAGCTCGCACTCACGGGTTCGTACACACGTCAGCTAGGTGAGTGCAAATAGCCTCCACATCATCACGGTGAATTAACATCGGTGATCTAATCCTATTTGACAATGCTGAAGCTACCAATTAGTCATATTGGAAACAAAATTTTATTACTGACACACAGAATTTCGCAATCAAGAAGCATCATAATTACGTTTACACAAATGCAGGCGCTTTCAAACAACCCATTCTATGCACGTCAGTCCTGTTAATTTCTGAGCCATAGTTTAAATTGCTTTCCACAACTGTGCATACAACAATATTGTAACAAAATTAAAAACCCATATAACTCAAATACATCTCCGCTACTTCGCCGAAGCGACACAACAGTACGCAAGTTGTATACCGAACTAAGTTGCCGCTGGAACCACCTTCAGAATTCATAATTCCCCATAAAACTCAGTTTAAAGTTGAAATTAAAACAGAATTAAGCCGTCGTCGACGAGTTAGCTGCATTTGTAGCGCATCCCGGCAGCGGTAGTCGCTTGTAGCGCATTTACATAAAGCCCTGGCACCACTCCCGCCAAAATTACCATAAGCGCTTAATTATTTTGTTTATCTGACCACTAAACTGCTTTGACTTCTGTAGGAGCCGTGGAACGGAGCCAGTGTGTTAATATTCCGCTGGATGTAGCGCTTTTTTCCCGATGTTCGCTTTGGCAGCGGAGTGGTATTTACTCTTTAATGTTAATAGATAAAAGTAATTTATTTGACCAGTTTACGGCACCTGAATGTGGATGAAGTTAGTTACGACTCTGTTTATTTGATTTTAATTAAGTAAGCATCTTATGTGTCAGTAAATTAAAAAGTTTTTCAGTAATATTTCCTCATATTTTCAAGTAGATATAGATAAACACACACATAAGACAGATGATGAACATAAATTCGAAATTAATCACGAAATATCCCAGGGTTACTTATTTGTCTACATAACTCCATGTCCCATTGACCACGACAAATGTCCCAGTTAGCAATACCGCTATACAAATAGTTGGCGGACAGTCATTAAGCAACTCCGGTTAACAACACCCGTATTTTAATTACCCTTTAATGTCACTAAACTATTCGTGAAACTTCGTATTTAAATTAATAAAACCTAACAACGGTTCTAACACGAAGTTTTCCCTTTGCACACCGATGTGGATTCTGTTGTATAGTCGCCAGCGGGTGATCCTACCTGAATCTGTCAAATTTCTCCAATCGAATATTAACCTTCCACTATTGTGATAAGGTTGAATATCTATTGAAGATATGTAACAGATTGTGGTTGATTGATGTGCTGTAGTCTGTACCTACATTCTATGTTTGGTACGTAAATTTTAGACAGGTCAAACAGATGAACATACAATCCACTTTGAGCAAGCGTAGTGATTAACTTTCATACCTTCTCGGTATGAGAAGAGCCCTGCAGTTGTGTAGTAAAAAAGTTGAAGATGGTGATGTATACTGTACAGACACAGAAGTAACCACAATCTGTCAAATTTCTGCAATAGATTTTCAACCTTATCACAATAGCAGAAGATTAATTATTATGTATTTATATAAGTATATATTTAAATATTTTTATGTATGTATACATATATTTCCTTTTATTATGTAATTTCTTTTAATTTTCGCACACTATTGTCTACATTTCTCTTCCTCACATCTCCTTTCGCAGGTCTGCTGGCAGAAATTTCGTTAGAAATAAGCAGTACCTTTGTACCTAATGTTAATTATATCATTTCCTATTTTGTTTACAGTGTGTACATAAATTATTAAATAAATAAATAAAAAAATTAATATTCGATTGGTAAAATTTGACAGATTCATGTACGTTGACCTGCTGTTGTCTGTACACTGTCTGATTGTTGAAGGAAGCCGAAATTCACGAACCTCTAAATAAATCTTGAATATAAGATTAAAGTAATTTATAAGAAAAAAAATATTTTTGCCTCGTTGTTTTTTGACTGTCAATCATGTTGTAGAAGTTATTTCGTAAATGTTTATGCTGAAATTTTCCGGATGGTAATTTTCCGGATTTTACGTTTTGATTAGCCACTACCACAACACGATTTCTTTGTTATTAGAGGAAAATATTTTTAATTTTATTTTGCACTAGCTGATCCGGTGAACTTCGTAACACATATTTTTTTTATTTTTCCATATTTTCTCAACGTTTAAACCTTCCCTGGACTTCAACAATTAATTCAAATCCAAAATTAGCCCAATCGGTCCAGCCATTCTCCAGTTTTAGTGAGACTAACGAACAGCAATTCATTTTTATATATAAGAAGAAGAAGAAGAAGAAGACTAGCTAACCAGGTAAACTTCGTATCACTTACCTGTAATTTTTTTTTATAATCTTTTTCTCATCGTTTAAACCTTCCCTCGACCTGTACAAACATTTTAAAACTAAAATAAACCCGATCGGTCTAGCCATTCTTGAGTTTTAGTGAGACTAACGAAAAGCAATTCATTTTTATATATAAGAAGATAAGATTACATTGTACTTATTCTAAGACACTAACGTACTACTAGAATTTATTTATTTATTGCCACTTACATTAACAGTTATTAAACCACACATATAAGTTACGGCTAATAAAGAAGAATTGCCGAAGATACATAATAGTATCACGCAAAAAATAAATAACGAAGTAAATGCAAATACATTACTTTTTTCTCAGTATCCAACAGCAAAGCGTTCCCAATGAATTCCTGATTGGTTACCTACTAAATGTAAACGAAGTAGCTAGAGAAATTAAACACGTAATTCCAAAGAACTTGATGTGGGTCTGTAATTAAGTTTACAGAGTTCACGGTGGCCTTAGAAAGCGTCTGAGGGGACAGTTAATAAGATAAATTCGCATGTACGCCACTATTCCGATTTATCGTGCTGCGTGTACCTAGGTTAGATTTATGAGAGGGGAGACGGGATACTCAGGGCTTGATAAGCTAAATAAATTGTATGTCATTTGGAACTTTTGATTCTGGAAGCTGAAAACAAATTAGACTTAAATGTTGCTTTCATAAATACTTCTGAAAAGCTTTAAACATGAAACATTAAAAAAGGTTATTGCAGTTCAAATTCACAATTCTCACTTCTTCAGAAGAACAATTCTCTAAGAAAGCAATATGTGAACCTTCTAGAAAAATATTAGAAACATCTCACAATATTTGAAATTCACGAAAGGGTACCTACAATACCACACATACACAGATAGCAATGATGACGTCATTAATCGTGAGAAGAAACTCGAATGACCTTGAGATAAAGGATGTTAGTCGGAACCTAATATTGAATTCGGACGTCCATCTTTTTTGCGGCTATAAATCACTTACTGTTTCTTTGTCTCCTTTAAGGAAAATGTCTTGTCCGACTGAAAAAGTCTTGACAAAAACATAATTTTCTTTTATGGAACCAGAGACATTAAACATGTACCTACTAGCAAAGATTTTTGTAGTTACTTTAATCTATACATATGTTATGGACTATATGATTAATGCGGGCATTATTCATAATGTGCGAGCATTATGAATAATGTTTAGCTCTATCGGGCTGAGTGATTGATTACTATCTAAACTTCATTATTTATCACATTGCACGGTCATTTTTATATTGCTATATGACATTTGGGCAATTTGATAATAAAGCAAAAAATGACGCGGTGTGGGGAGGGAAGAACGCGTGACACGGTTTGACCAATCAGAGACCACTATTCAGCATGCGGCTCGTGCGGCGGGCGCTATTGTTTGTGTTTAGTTTTGCATTGTAAGCGAATTGTCCAAAAAATATATATCCTAGAATATTAGCTGAAAGTTAGGTTTTAATGACAGAAACGAATTGCTGTAAATCCGACTCCACGCAGTCTTGTCTGCCCTACCCCTAGAGTGTAATTCAAAATCGCGTAGGCGCGGAGAGGCGAGGCTGGCCGCGAGTTGAGGAGCAGGTGGTGAGCGTTAAACCTATCTGCGACGATAAACTCGCGTGGGACCGCCGGAGCCGTGGCAGAAATCATGTCTGCTGCAAAAAACTGAATTTACCTCAATGACGTTCCAAGCTTTACAAAATCTGACTGATTACTTAAATTGTTAAACATTTAGTTTATTTTCAGTAACAATAAAAATGAAAAATTACTAATTTTTGTTTGTATTACTCTGCCCAAAGGGCGAAGTACAATATGTAGAATGCCCGGTCAATTTGATTATTTGAATAAACATTATTAAATTGCTCTCTCAGATTGGGCATTTTTCATAATGACCGGACATTATGTATAACGCACATTTTATCATTTGGACCACAACACATACATATAATAAAACAGTAAAAAAATCGTGTCTGTACATTAAATATTTTTACAAAACAACATAGGTATGTAGGGTTAATAAGAAATGACAAAAGAGTAAGAATTCGAAAAAAAAATCTGTCTGTTTGTATGTTTGAAAGTTTGTCTGTTGCACGTGCTAATCTCAGAAACCACTGGACGAATTTTGATGAAACTTAGCAGACATATAGCTTATATATCAGAATAACATATAGGTTTTTTATCCGGGTACGGGAAATAGTTCCCCCGGGAAGCGGGCGAAGCTGCTGGAGGAAGCTAGTGTTAAAATAAAACACATTCTTTTGGTAAAAATTGGCTATAAGTTGAGCCAAGTATCTGGATATGTGACGCGGTCAATTCGGCTGCCAAACCTACCACGTTAACTGGCACGAAAGATAATGGGCCATTTTAAATGGTGCTGTAATTTTTAATGTTTCTACCAATTCTGATTCCTTGAACTCAAATTATTGGGGGACTTGCGTAAAAATAAGAGATAATAAATATTACGTCTTGTTTTTAAATTAGTTTCCTTGAATTTACCTAGTTCTATTCTTGTAAAGCGTTGTTCCTTCTAGGTACTTCTTTTAGTCTCGTACCACCTTACGGTAACTCGCTTAGAATTTCTTCATTAAAATAATATTAGGTATGTTCTCATCAATAAACAAAAACTTGAAAATAAAGTTCCTCGGTGGTAGATATAATATTACCACAAGGAACTATAACATTAATACTGAACAGCTGCTTCTGTTATTCTTGCAATGGCGTTCCCACCACAAAATTCAAGTAGCTCGTAACATATTCTTCTAGAATTTACAAAACACACATTCATCTGTTATTCATGAGACACGATAAAGATGTACTGCGCTTTAAATCATTTTTAGTGTGCCTTATCTCATAAACGGGAACCATTCCAGGATTGCTTATCTTGCCACACGATCCTTTGTCGCTTTTGTTTTTTAAACGTAATGGCCAATCGGATAGTCTTTACAGCTAAATGGGATTTTTGAAATGTGCTTTTGAGATAGACCGAATATGGACTTTGAAGTTCTGTTATCAGAGTATATTGAAACAGCTAGACTTTTAACACGGTAATAAGTTGCCACGATTTATGATTATAAAAATTCAGTAGACTTATTTAAGTTAATTTTATTGCTCAATAGACTAAAATTTTCGTCTTCAGCTACAATTCAGTCTACTAACCAGTATTCTTCTTTTTTGCGTAATATTAAAGTCGAAAATTTGCGAATAATATTACATTGTGTAGTTACCTCGAATTATTTACAGTCTGCTACGTGCGAGTAAAAATATCAGACAAATGTGTCATATTTTATTACCTACCTAAATTACATGTAAAAAGATATAATGTTATAATCTTGTCTTGTTACGAGGAAAAATATAAAGGAACAAAATTTTCTTGGATTTTTTCAAAAGTATCTTTTGAAACTAAAACGAGCATATTATTACCTCAGTAGTGGAAGGTTAATGTTCGGTTGGTAAAACTTGACAGATTCATATACGTTGACCTGCTGTCGTCTGTACTGCAGTGATCAGCATTAAGCTGACTTTGTAATAATTATAGACATTCCTACATTTTTAATTAAGTTGTACATACAATAGTTCTTTCTCATGTAGGGATATAGGCAGGTAAACACACATTGGAACACTTCATACTCTTAACAACCCATTATATATCAATGGTCACGGTAGCTTTTAAAGAGAAACTGAGAAAAATGATCCAATTTAAAACCGCTAGAAGGAAGTCGTGCAGCTGTCTAAGGGTGTCTCCACATAAGCTTGACTTCGAAATAAGTACCTTATAACAATTGTTTTTTTTGTAAGCATTCATTGGAAACACAATCGGCTTTGATGTATCTTATATTTTAATATTATTATGTAAAAGCACACCAGATAATGTAAGCAGCAGCGGAAGTTTTTCAAAAAGTATTTTTTCTGAAAAGTTTTTTCTTGAATAACGCAGTAATCTTTGCATACTGAGCGCAATTATGGTACACTAATGAGCTTAACTGTCTGCAAGTCGCACATTGTAGGCAAACCCTAAGTAACACGTAAAGAACCAAGTCTTCTCGTCTAGTTCGCAACTTACATTTTTCCATTGCTGAACAGCAAGAAGCTTGCAAAACATCACTTGCTTTACTTAATATTAAAGAAAGAAACTTTTAAAGTATAAAAAATGAACGGCCATTCTTGTGAAAAAATGTTTTACTATTAACCGAACAAAGGTGACAATATTGTTTCATATTTAAAATGAAAATATTAAAAGAACAGGCTACGGTTATTTAAGTTAGTCGTAGAAAGTTCTTAGGTACTCAGGTACAAAATTCAAAGGTCAAAGCTGTGAATGGGTGATTTAATAAATTAAAAATGCCTTCAAGCAATGTTGAACTTATAACAATATAATTCTGTACAATTGTTGGGCTAACGAGTCAACATTTGTTTCGAAGTTGAAATTAATTTGTTTTGCGGGTGCGTGGGCCCTCGGTGAATTGTACAGACACAAAGAAACGTGAATATGGGTATTACAAAGGATCCTCACATGTGCAAATTGCCGACATTCCCTAATTAGCAACATTGCTAGACAATGTTCCTTATTTTGCACCTTGACTGTACCATTATCACATTAAAGAAAAGTTCATGAGTTTCAGCATACATGATTCTGATAATTATTTGAAAGTGTGTATATGCATATAGTATAGTTAATTTACTAATAAGCGTGAAATCTCAGCACATGTACCTATATTTAAAGTTATCAACAACAATATAAAACAAGTAAGCAACAGTTCGTAAAAAAATAAAAAGAACAGCTCAACATCAAAGTAATTTAACGTGATTTGTGTGGGATGTGAAGCAGTAAATAAATCGTATTATTTTTTATGTCCGTGGGCCGATTTTCCGACAATCTTTTTGAGCCTTCGTGGAAAAACAGCTTCCTTCCTTTAACATCCATCTTAGAACAAACATTTACATTTAGGCATAGTTCATTTTGCAAAATAGGTTGCCCTACCGAATCCCTAAATAGTTGGGCTACTGCACGGATGAAATCATTTCACGGACCCTCATCAATCAACTCCAACGATACGAACGATCATAATTTATACAACAGTTCCTCTATTCATGTGTTTTTCTTCTTAGTATTTACCTGATGCAAATTTCCATTGTAATGTAAGCAGCAGAAATTTAATTAACTTTCGCTTCAAAGCCCTCTTAAAGGTCAATGAGCGCTCGGGAGGATTCCCCGTTTTGTGTAAAAAGGGCCAACTCCAAAGTCATTTCCGACCCGAGTTGAGCATTTTATAGCAACATTCTGGTCTTTATTATGACGTTAAATTGCTTAATTGAAGGAAATATTAATTTAACTGAAGGAGGATTCTATTATTTCTAGCTTCGACATGCAAATTGAAGTGTGCGTATGTTTCCTGCCTATAGAGGACGGGTCTGCCTTTATTACTGAGAACTCGAAACTATGTTCATTGTACAGGGTTTAAATTGAATATTATCACGGCAAAATCTCTGTGAAGAAATCCTCAGAACGGAATATTCGCAGGGATTATAAGATATTAAAATATTCAAGCATCGCATAAAGTAAGATTTTATTCATCAAGTATTATGTAGGCAGAAGGTTCCACACATCAAGTCATACGCTCCATATATTGAGGTTTTCACAAACATTTTATGTTAATCACGGCTGGTCGGGATCCACAAAAAATGTACCCACGACACTCATGTCGGCCAAGAGAACTGTGTCCGCTATTCACATGCAAATTGAAGTGAAGGACCGATTTTTTGTCGAATAGACATCCCCCAGGCAGGATTAAAGTAGATTACAGTACGTAGAGGTAGATAACAAAAGACAGCGCTATAAATCGTGAGGCACTTTTACGGCATTTATAAAAGGGTAATAAAGGGCTTAAGCACTTTTCAAGATAATCATAAAACATAACAATGATAAACCCTTTCGCAGCTTACGAAGTTTTATGCGATCAAAGAATGATATAATTCATGAATATTGCAGGGTTTTTTTAATAATCAGTGTTTCACCTACACGCGTTCTGGTTCTTATTTCCATAGTAATAGCGTTGCTTTTCCTATAAGTACATAATTAATATCTTCTTGATGGTAAGGTTTACTAGTAATATTTGAAAGATTTTTAGTTACATATGTAGTTTCGTTTACTTACTTTAAGAAGTTGCCGAGAGGATTCCGGAGTTCAGGCATATCCGCAGTGTTTATCAGCATTTGGCGTGGGATATTTAAAATAATTTCGCCATCGATCTCTTGTCCGCCCCTTGTCACTGATAACCTCTGAAGATTTTATAAATAGCAATACTTCCTGGATTTTATACGTATTTAGACTGCCAACATTTTGATCTTTCTTTGAACTTAGCAGTAAAAACATTAGAGACAAATATTCTGTCTTTTTATCTTTATATATTATTCCTTTAATAAAAACTAGCTACCAAATATTTAACATTTTTTATATCATGAGAACGTACACTTTGAATTTCATTAAAAGCTAGTTATTTTCGCATCAAAGTTTGCATTACAAAAATGTATAACAACTCTAGTTCGCTGCATACTACGGAAAAGTGCAACAAAAGGACGGACTTCACAATTTTTAATATAGTTTTGTAGGGACTCGAGCAGAAAATATTCAGCGAAGTTATAGAGAATCCTTCGTTGAAGAATATCTACATTTGTAGTCAAAGTTGAACCATTTCATATTAGAGCAACGTAACTTTAAGCGGTTCTCTGTACAAAGAAAATTCAGAGCTTAGGTATGTAGGATTCTTTTCAAGATATTACATGAGGAAAGAAATGGTTGAGCTAAAGAAATTCTCCTCTCATATAAGTCCTTTCATTTCACATTTTATTGTGTCGACGTACATATTCGTCAGCGGAGACATTTTATTTAATTTACGGAAACATTCATATCTCTCATTGCACATGAAAAAATCCGAACCTTTTTTAAAAAGGTACCTCATATTTTTTCACTTACTTCAATAGACAGTCTGGACACAGCTTGAAACTGTAATACATCACAAAATTCTAACACAACTAACTGAATAATATCTTAGATTCCGCTGTCGCATAATTCTTACAAATATGCATCTAAGTTAGCACCTGAGGCCTAGCTTTAAGCCGAGAGCATACAAGCGGGAAGGACGGCGACTGTTTGCCCCGGACAAATACGTATGCATCCCTAGCTTTACGCACATGGGACAGGTTGTTAGCAAATACCTATAGTCAGAGGGATATCATTTGTGAAACTAAGGGTATATAGGATAGATCCTAGATAGTAGAGGAGTCTAAATAGTATAACAATTTAGTACTACTATTTACTTAGTAATACTACGACGTTTCAAATAGGTATCAGGAGGACCCAAGTAAATTAATCGGGATTGTAAATTTTGTAAAAAAATATCTGTAATCACGTGCTGAAAAACTTGAGCAAAATATTCATTCATTCAACATACGTTCTGCGATGGTTTATATAACCTGTACTAAACTGTGCCTGTACAAACAAAATACACTATTATAAGGTAAAATAAAAACAGATATTTCAACATGCCTAATTACTGTCTTGCGCTCGAAGATAAAAACAAAGCAAACCGAATGAATCAACTGGCCGTAGCACTCGTATATAAAAGTCAACTGAGAGAAACGGTCCGTTCTGGTCCTTACGTCCGCAACATTTCTTTGTTTTCACTCATCCTGTGGCAAAAAAAAACAATGTTAATTATATTAAACAAAAGACAATATGCATTAACGACAATTTGGTAGATCCTCACCTACAAATTTTTCGGTATGCCTGCAAAATTAAGGGTCTTTTTAACGGAAAAAAAGGCAGACTTTGTCCGAGTATACGTGTATACTAGTATAACTCACGAAATTAAATGCATGCGTTGACTTTTACGATCCCGCCGGGACCGGAAAGTCATTCGGCTTATCCTGTTCCGGCAACCACTTCATTTGGGAGGCTTCCGTTCCTCTAGGTGTTTTTTCGGTAAGCTGAATTTTGATAGAGGATTACTCGACCTTTTTGTTTTTTTCCCGCAGAGATAAAGAAACAATACAATCGTTGATGGCGTGAATTTCAGTTAAGTGATTTGGTTTTCAGTTGTAAGTTTTTTTATCTAAAGTTTTCTTTATACAAGCTGTTGTTTTGCATCCTGGTCAAATTCAAGGACGTAGTTATGCTAATGATTCTCGACCTAAATCAACAATAAAATGAGATTTTTTTAACTACCGAAATCCGTGAGTGTATACTAGCCTTATTTGAATGTGTTAGTAGGCTTATAACCGTAGATAAAATCATTCTGTTCGTCAGTCCGTGGCGTTTGCGTTTGTGTGAAAGCGCAGCGCGCTTAAGGCTTCTAACATATATAAATACGGTTAATATACACTGACGGATTTCGGTAAAAAAAAATACTCATTTTATTGTTGAGAGGGTTGAGAATCATTAGCAAAACTACGTCCTTGAATTTGACTAGGATGCAAATTAACAGCTTTTAGAAGCAGTGATATTAGAATATATACTACGTCACATTAACAACATCACAATATTTTATTGAGTTCGCGTTTTATAAAATAAACAAATTTACCTGACTCTTTCATGTAACACCCACATATGAATAAGACTTAATACCTTTCAAAGTGACTACATCCAGTTCCCTTAAGATGCAAATTTGGCCCGCATTAATTTACTTCCATTTATACAATGTAAGTGCAATCTAAAAGCTCTTGTCAAACAATTTATCTTTTGTAACACATTATGAAGTTGATATAAGGTGTACATATTCGCAGCGACTCTTAAATTATTGCTCCTGTGGGGTATAAAATGAATTACATTTAATATACGGCTGCATCTGTCAAAATACGTGGAAATTTTAATCATGAGACTTGTAACAATATTGTATAATATTGCCTTGCGAAACTGTTGCCTTTAAAATACAATGTAATCTTAAATCATAACGGTTATTTTTTTATCGATGTTGTCTTTATAGATGAACCTCATGAACCTCATGAACCTCATAAGAGAAAGAATTTTATTTTCCATTGTGATTTTTTTTGCCAAAGTACACGGAAAGAGGGCTTTAACTACTGTACTTAGAAATCTAATATGTAAAATTGTGATATGACCACGTAATATATATGTAAAATGATCAATCAATAAACTTCTAAGCAACTAAATATTACCATAAATAATATAGTTTACACTTAGTAACTTAACGTCAAGGACAGATACGCTTATTATCCTGAAATCCACCAAACGCCATCCACTTTCGACAGAACGGATCGCATCTTGCATAATTAAACGTAAACTTTAATTCGCGTCGCGTAGAAATTTGCCAAGCAAAGCAAAACTCAAACATGGACAAAACAAATTTAAATGAAAGTTAAATAGCCACTAATTAAACCAGCTGCCGTACTTTGCGACGTTCCATGGGGATCTGGCACTGATGTAGGTAAACGGAGAAAAAGTTAGTTTTACATTACACATGTAAACAATTATCGTGTCCTCCTAACGGTTTATACTGGCAAACTAGCATAAGGTTTCTAAAGTAAAATACTCTGTAAGGCTGCTTTTCCACTGGAGTTGGGCTATGCTACTCTAATATGATGCTCATGCTCTGTTTGATGTCCACCAATCTTGTCTTCAATGTTCTTTGGTGCACATAGCATTGCCTTGGTGGAAACGAATTGTAGATACTAAGCTACATGATGTTGTTTATATGGAAGGATATAAGGTGCTATCTTTATCTCCGATGGAAAAGCAGCCATTTTTTAATAAAAAATATATTATGAAATGATAGGATATTTTTATTGAAGCCTAATACACCTTTAAAACTTTAAGTGTTGCCAGAATTAAATTTTATAAACAGCAGATTTTAAATACTTGCAAAATAATCAGAATTGAATAAACTTGTTACACAAAATTAACTTTAATTTTTAATTAAAAATATTATGTTCAATAATTCTGTCGATTTTAGGAGCGGAACCCCTTGCTTCTTTAATTGTGAAAACAATATTTTGTTTGAAAGTAATCCTTACAAAGGAGATAAAAGCCGTCAAGTGTCCTTTGACATCTTTGTTTATGAACTCAAGTAAGCGATAAGTAGGTTCCTAATAATTTACCTTTATTTTGATACTTGCGTCAAACTCTTCCTAGAATATGAGGGGAAAATTCCGGACTCACATAATTTATACCTACATACCTTCCTGGTACTAACATCCAAAATGGTATTAAATAAAATGTATTCTTATAAGGTCAACCTTCCTTCCATACCTAGTTTGGAGCTTCAATATTTCGCTGCACTCTCAGAGGAAAACTACTGAAAAAGTGATGATGTTACAAATATAAAAGCCACACGTTTAGGTAAATCGTTTATATGCAGATATTTATTCTGCAAGTTTGTAGTTCCATGTTGTTATTATCTTTGCATAGTAGGTACCTATATCAACTTAACACGCAATACTAAACTACAAATCGTTAACTTCATTCCATGAGAGTAGTTTCACAGAGATGTATAGCTGTGAGTTATTGCACTGTCTGTCGTACGACACGCCAATAAAAGCCAAACACGCCAATAAGCGCGTGTTGAAACGCCTTCCGCTATTCAAATAGCAAAAACATGTCTCGAGAACATTTGCTCAGTACAAAGACGTAGGGGTGTCACCTGAGAGATATAAATGTACACTATTGTTGCACGAGATTGTGTTTTGATTTGGAATCTTGTGTTGCTTTGTGATACTGACATACTTTGCGAAAATGAGGTTGCACTTTTGTCTGGCTGACGGAAGAGAAAGGTGTTCCACATAGAGCAGAAATGTTTGTACTTTCAGAGATTTACTCAATAATCGTCATTACCTCTGATAAAGGTACGATAAAATAAGGTGACGTAAGTAGATAAATTTTCTAAGATACAAATTACAAACAGAAATATCTCAGAAATAATGACCACTTTAGAGTGGTTTTAGCGATTAATCTATCAACTTCCCAAATAAACTCAAAACTTGACAGCAAATGACCGTAGTTCAGGCTTACTAAAACCAATGATTACAGGAAAACGCATAATTAATACTAGATAGGTCGTTAAATTGTATAATTGAATGAACTTAATTACGATAGTAAATGAACTCGGAGCTAATGCTTTAAATTAAATCCGACTGGGCATAACGCAATTGGGGTTTTCAGTTATAGGTAATAGTTAACCGTCCGAAATTGGAAGTTGCCGATGAATGGCCGGAGCTCGTCGCCTTATCTCGGCGTTGCAGAACCCTTTCCGTTTCACAGGTACCTACGTAACTGTGTAGCTGTGTACGTATAGGTAAAGCTGAGAAAATAGCTCTTAAACTGGGTCTGCTTATTTTGTGATAAGCGGTCTGCCACTTCTAGTCTGAAGTTATTGATGATTCAGGCACTAAATTGTTGCTTATGAGTATGCCTTATAAGCTTCTTTGTTTCATAGATTAACTAGAGGCATGTCGCGGCAGCGCCCGAGTTACGTAGGTAGGTACCTATATTTTTTAAGCCTACACCGAACAGACATATAAACAAGATGGAGATTTTTTTTTGTAATTATGTAGTTGTGATGTATAAAAGCAGGGCTTACAAATTTAATTGAAAGTACCTTTAGCAGTCTTTCCCAGAAATATATCACAAGCTGGATCACGTATTGCCGATGTGATGCTACCTCTAAGTTACTTATACCTAAATTGGCCTTTTATTTCTAAATTACAGTAATTTTGTTGTAATTGAATGTCACGGGAGTACAAAATCAAAAGATTAATAAGATCTAAGCAGATACATTGAAATCAAAATTAAATCAGCACATTTGAATGTAAAGAAAACGTTGATAAAATTGAAAACGGCCCTTCACCACGTCTTTGGTGTATTTGCTAGGATGAAGAAGTCGCGATTCAAACTCCCCAAAAAGTTCAATGCTCAACAGAATACTTTATTTCTCACGTGATCATTGACCGGTTAATAAATATGTAGGTACCTAAATAGTTAATAAACATAGATAGGTATTTCCCACCAAAGATGGCGGCCGTACATCATGTAAACACCGTATCGAAGTGATTGTCAACATTATTAATATGTTATTGATGATAAATCAGTGTAATGGGCCGTGTGTAATCGGACTATTAGTTGCTTCCGGACAATCGCTGCCAATGTCCGGTGCCGTGGAAATCAAATAAATACTCAATACAGAGTACTTACGTATTGATTGGGCAATCGACGGTGAAGTTTATTTGAGTTTTTTCTGTTACAGTCACCAATATGTACATTAAAGGATCAATTAAAACACAGAAGGAATTTCTTTAATTAAAACATGTTTTATTTAATCTTCCTCTTTTTCAGTCAGTCAGTCGTCCATCGAATTTAACCCATTTCAAGAAAAGGCAAAATATTTTTACAGTTCATAAAGAAAATACCATTTTCGCACAGTAATAATCTGATTCGCAACTGATTCTCAGAAATGAGAAGTGTAACTACAAAATATACAAACAACGAGAAAAGGTTTTGCCGAAATTATATTCGGTTGTAACGAGAGAGCTTTATCTTGCTACGATGTTGGTACAACCCTAAAAAAATGAATATTATGATAACATTCTATTTAGAATAAAGCTCTAAGATGAGGACATAACAATGCCATCAAATAAATATAAGACAGGAGACAAGTAGCCGACAATTTGGCAAAATGGAAATGTAACACTTACGTTACGTACATAAAGTGTTCCCCATATATTACCACCAACATACATACATACAAACATACATACATACATTGCTTGTGACGCTCACAACGCATTGTATTCGAAGTACCAAGAGAGCGCAATAAGAAAAAGGCGTGACTACACGTATTGGATTTTACCTGACTTCCTTATGTGGGTTTGATTTTTCATTTCAATTATCAAAGCATTTATATTGTTTTATTTACTAGCTGTTCCCGTGGATCTCATCGCATCCCGCAGGAACTAAATCCCGCACCCAGGTAAAAAATATCCTATTCTAGACTGTAGACTATCTGTGTCCCAAACATAAAATGGGTTCAGTAATTTTGGCATGAAAACTCTATAAACGTACAGAGACAAGTGTTACCTATTTTCACACTTAAATTTTGGATTGATTTATTTGTTATTTGTTAGTGGGTGATTGATCTGCAATCATCCTTTTTTTTTCAAAGATAAAATTATAATGAAGTAGTAGAGTCTTGCTAACTAGCATGAAGGTTTATCAACATCTACTGAAACAATAGCGAGCAATCTCAATATCATTAACCTGTCCTCCACACCTTTTCATCAAGCGTTCACAAAAGTTATTCAGCCCGAAATCCGATACCTTCAGCATCAGAAAAGCATACATCACATACAAACATTTCAGCTTAGGATTGCCTAAGTGCACGAAACCCTTTTAACAAGACGTTAAACTAGATTTACACAGGGAATGAGACTGAAAGCCGTCTCGTAGTCGTGTTTGCCTGCCGCCGCGTGCATTTCGCGACAATATACCTCGTCTTACACTGTTATAGCAGATTCTGCTTTATATTAACAGGGTTTGACGTTGGCAATAGTGTACACAAGGCTTAATGCGTGAGTTATAAGTCATTGACCTTGGGAGCTTAGACTTAATTCAATAGTTGGTTAGGTTTTGTAGAAAACGCTTAGTGCCAAATTATTAAATCGCGGTAAACTTTTTATCCGCCGAACAGTTCTCAGGGGACGTGGGTGAAAGCCAGTAATATGATAATTAAGGAAAACGCTCGAAGTACATTAAACAACAATAACACAGAATATTTATAGCCATTGCTTATATTATTTTTTCTTTTCGACAGAAGACAGGGACACGTGGAAATATTCAAGAGCAATAGGAGATTTTTCCTTTTTAATTTCAGGTTTCCTCATTCATTATTAGGTAACAAATGACGTCTGAAATTAAGTTAATATTATTGCCTAAGTTATTTGAAGGATTGTCATATTAAAGTTGTTAGAAATATTGCAAAAAAGCGGTCACATATGAAAATTTTGGTTTTGAGGACTTGATGTGTATATTTTAAAGGTTAATGATTAGATTATTTTAGACGAATAGGCACGCAAGCGCAATGGATTGTATTCTAAACTACATATAGTGTAAAACAATTGCTAAGAAAATGTTTTGATATTGTGCTCGGCTGGTTCCTGAAAAAACATTCGTAGGTGTTTTGATAAGGTTTTATTATTACTTAGGAGTCTGTTATCAGATTAACTGATTAATTTGCTTTTCTATTACAAAAACAAATGTATACTAAAAGCTATTGGCAATGTGAAGAGTTCAGTATTTTAGATTGAACCAAAGTTCAATACCCACTGTAACTGAATATTTCTATATAAACTTAAACTCTTTTTTGACGAACGGAGTAAACTTACTCAAATAATCTCCACATTGTCTACGGAAATCTAATCATTATACATCGTGGCACATCTTATTACTAAAAACACTAAATGAAAACTCGCTCTATAAGAAATTCTCAGTATTACTCTCTCTAGCGTTGCGATACAAATTACTGCAAAATATTTCATAAGATTTTTATTATCACCGTCACTTGCAAAGCTAAACTCGCCTGTTTGAATATTTCTTACTTTCTGTCATATGATTTATGCAAATATCTCAGTTTCTGCTTTTCATATGAACACTTCTAAGTGGTTCTTGGTATTATGAAAGCGTTTATTGAATAACTGAGTACAAGTAAAAGAGCCTTACCGTACTTACCTTTTTTTATATCGATGGGAAATCATCAGTATGACCCCTCCCGCTGTGGGTGACAGCGGAAGGGAGTGTCAGACTTTTACTGACTAAAACCCACCGTGTTCCTTCGTGAGCCCTTTGTGTGCCAGCGCCGCGGCAACTCTTTCGAACAACCTGCAGTTACCGTATCTACCTTAGAATACTTTAGAAAATCAATATTAAAGACTGGCTCTAGGTTTTTTTAAAGCATTAATAATGCTATCCACATATGTATCATCATTTGCTCAGCCTTTTCCATATTTTCCTATACATCTACACAAAATAATGCGACTGCTACTTAACCAGGAGCTCCACCAATGAGACTGATTTCAATACAAATCAAAATTCGAACAAATCTTTAATACAACACATAAAAAGTATATTTTACAACAGACCCACAATCAAATCAAAATCAGTATTTTATTCAGTATTTGTATGAAATGGTCGCAAGCTGCAGTACAACGTATTTCCCGAGGGAACCCTACGCATTGATTATAAGGGACATTGTTGCCAATCTCACCTAAACCATGATTGCGTGTACCGACGTAATGCTATGAAACATATATTGAGTTTAAATGGAGTACCAGGGACGCAGACGCATTTGAGAGGTTTTATTTCAGAGCTTTTGGGAATTGTACTCAAATGTGTGTAATGAAAAATGTGTGGATAGCAGTTTGTGTTCTGACGGTGTTTGTGGGGTCATGTTTTTGGACTGTTTAGAATGAGAAGTAGTTAGTTATGTAATACTAAAACTTAAAAAAATATACTTTGTACGATGCATTTTATGACTGACTTTTAACATCGTTTTTCATGCTGTAACGTATTTTCCCAGAACATATATTTCTGTGTTTTTTTACTGAAACCAAAGTCCTGAAACAGTCACAGTTCAAACGCTACCTCAAAGTGCTGGATTTGATTTCTGCGAAACGGGTTCCCATACCAGATCTCTATTCAATTTTTCGTCTTTTTTTTAATAAACATGAGTTCAAAATACGACTATAGGTACACCCAAGTTTTATTAGTTAAAACTAAAAAAACCCACAGGAATTCTTTTTCAGCTTTCACACATTTATTTCTTCCCTTGAGTAAAGAATGGCTTTGTTATTGACAAAATTCTACTTCATCTTCATTACAAAATTCTATAGTGTTGCCGTTCACTGCCTAATTAATGTAGGTATCCTCTAAATCTAATCACCACATCAGGACCATCAGTGCAGTCAGTACTTATCGAGGGGCTTGCTACTCGCTAACTTCCATAGAATACTACACACTGATTACCGTGTAACATGCTACATTATACCTCCTCACATCAACCAATACCAAACTTTTAATCAGCATCATAAGCCACAAATCACAAAACTCAAACCAGCTCGCAAAATTAAAACCGCTACATTCAAAACTGTTTAGCAACTCTCCAAAATCCATACTTGACTAATCACAACCAATCAAAGTACTTCATCGTTGACTAATTCGTTAACTCGAGAACAATGTACGGCGGGCTCCGAATTGCTGTCGACTATACGATGCAGATCGGTACCCAGCCATGCGTAAGACGAAATCATTCCATCCGGCTTGATCCGGCCGCCGGCCGGCGAGACTGTCTCACATCGCCGGCGCGTCCGACCGTGAAATCGTACGTCCGTAAATGTGTACACCGATGGCAATATGTAGAAAACAAAGACAGCAACTCTGAAAAGAAAAGGTGTTTCAATTTCAGTAGTTGCATCGGCGAAAACAAAAACGTCATCATGTACATTCTCTCTCTACTGGAACTGTTTTTATAATGTTTGTAAACTAAAAAGTCAACGTCTAATTCTGACAGCTTTAAGTAAATAGTTACCGGTCAATATATCCTGATCTCTCTCTGAGTTATGAGAGTGAGGGAATAGGGAGTGCACCTGTGTCTGCGCAAATGCTTGTGCACTATAATATGTCCTGCATAGCTAGCTGATCTCTTTATATGCGAACAGCCGCCGTGGCCGATAATCGGCTAGGACGCCATCATATGAATATTGGGACAGTCGAACACTGGACAAATACGGACNTTTTTTTTTTTATATCGATGGGAAATCATCAGTATGACCCCTCCCGCTGTGGGTGACAGCGGAAGGGAGTGTCAGACTTTTACTGACTAAAACCCACCGTGTTCCTTCGTGAGCCCTTTGTGTGCCAGCGCCGCGGCAACTCTTTCGAACAACCTGCAGTTACCGTATCTACCTTAGAATACTTTAGAAAATCAATATTAAAGACTGGCTCTAGGTTTTTTTAAAGCATTAATAATGCTATCCACATATGTATCATCATTTGCTCAGCCTTTTCCATATTTTCCTATACATCTACACAAAATAATGCGACTGCTACTTAACCAGGAGCTCCACCAATGAGACTGATTTCAATACAAATCAAAATTCGAACAAATCTTTAATACAACACATAAAAAGTATATTTTACAACAGACCCACAATCAAATCAAAATCAGTATTTTATTCAGTATTTGTATGAAATGGTCGCAAGCTGCAGTACAACGTATTTCCCGAGGGAACCCTACGCATTGATTATAAGGGACATTGTTGCCAATCTCACCTAAACCATGATTGCGTGTACCGACGTAATGCTATGAAACATATATTGAGTTTAAATGGAGTACCAGGGACGCAGACGCATTTGAGAGGTTTTATTTCAGAGCTTTTGGGAATTGTACTCAAATGTGTGTAATGAAAAATGTGTGGATAGCAGTTTGTGTTCTGACGGTGTTTGTGGGGTCATGTTTTTGGACTGTTTAGAATGAGAAGTAGTTAGTTATGTAATACTAAAACTTAAAAAAATATACTTTGTACGATGCATTTTATGACTGACTTTTAACATCGTTTTTCATGCTGTAACGTATTTTCCCAGAACATATATTTCTGTGTTTTTTTACTGAAACCAAAGTCCTGAAACAGTCACAGTTCAAACGCTACCTCAAAGTGCTGGATTTGATTTCTGCGAAACGGGTTCCCATACCAGATCTCTATTCAATTTTTCGTCTTTTTTTTAATAAACATGAGTTCAAAATACGACTATAGGTACACCCAAGTTTTATTAGTTAAAACTAAAAAAACCCACAGGAATTCTTTTTCAGCTTTCACACATTTATTTCTTCCCTTGAGTAAAGAATGGCTTTGTTATTGACAAAATTCTACTTCATCTTCATTACAAAATTCTATAGTGTTGCCGTTCACTGCCTAATTAATGTAGGTATCCTCTAAATCTAATCACCACATCAGGACCATCAGTGCAGTCAGTACTTATCGAGGGGCTTGCTACTCGCTAACTTCCATAGAATACTACACACTGATTACCGTGTAACATGCTACATTATACCTCCTCACATCAACCAATACCAAACTTTTAATCAGCATCATAAGCCACAAATCACAAAACTCAAACCAGCTCGCAAAATTAAAACCGCTACATTCAAAACTGTTTAGCAACTCTCCAAAATCCATACTTGACTAATCACAACCAATCAAAGTACTTCATCGTTGACTAATTCGTTAACTCGAGAACAATGTACGGCGGGCTCCGAATTGCTGTCGACTATACGATGCAGATCGGTACCCAGCCATGCGTAAGACGAAATCATTCCATCCGGCTTGATCCGGCCGCCGGCCGGCGAGACTGTCTCACATCGCCGGCGCGTCCGACCGTGAAATCGTACGTCCGTAAATGTGTACACCGATGGCAATATGTAGAAAACAAAGACAGCAACTCTGAAAAGAAAAGGTGTTTCAATTTCAGTAGTTGCATCGGCGAAAACAAAAACGTCATCATGTACATTCTCTCTCTACTGGAACTGTTTTTATAATGTTTGTAAACTAAAAAGTCAACGTCTAATTCTGACAGCTTTAAGTAAATAGTTACCGGTCAATATATCCTGATCTCTCTCTGAGTTATGAGAGTGAGGGAATAGGGAGTGCACCTGTGTCTGCGCAAATGCTTGTGCACTATAATATGTCCTGCATAGCTAGCTGATCTCTTTATATGCGAACAGCCGCCGTGGCCGATAATCGGCTAGGACGCCATCATATGAATATTGGGACAGTCGAACACTGGACAAATACGGACAGAACAGACCAGCGTGCACAGTAGTACACGTTCCCTGTTATTGTGACTGCTTTGAGTAACGTCTTAGAGCCGAATAAACCTCTTTGCATCACTTCCGTCTTATAAAGCTGCGTCCTGGTAGTGGGAATCAACGCGAACGCAAGTGTGACGCGATCGCTGCGTCGCATGATCACCATAAGTCGCATATGTCACGTAGGTATGTCAGTTAAGAAACTTCTGTAGGTATCGTCTGTTAGTTACATTCGCGTCGCGCCGCTTCGCGTTCGCGTACAGATCGCTCACATAGGACGCACCGTAAGAGAACATGTCGGCCGTTTAGACCTTACACAAACCATGTACAGTACATAGTATACATTTGGCACAGTATTCAACATAGTCCACATATGCTTGGTTTGAACAATTTAAACGGTACAATACCTTGCAGTTTCTGGGCTTCAATCAAATGGGGTTACTGGTTTAAGTCCTGATTGTATGTGCCAGTATTCAGTTACTTATACATAATAGCGTCTTCGCTCCGATTGAATTTTAACATACCTATATCATCTATTTATTTGAACATTTTAACCTTCATAAATTCACGATAATTCATTCAGGTTGAATACAGATTGTTTTTATTTCGTTGTAAGATAGCCACTATATTGCAGTAACATTGATCCTACTACAAAGTTATTGATACGCTACGTTGTTGCTACGCCTGCTACGCTTTCCATCGCTACGCTCGTAGCACGACCGCAAAGGCCCATCGATGTGTAATCTCTTCCCTCGTTCGTAGCTATAGGCGGTATAATCAATAAAGAAAAATAAATAAACTGTATATAATATATTATCACAAAGGAAGAGCTCGTGGCTAAGTAAAAGCCGCGCGGATCGATCGATCATAAAGTTAAGCAACGATGGGTGACCATCTTGTCATAGCGTGTTCTTCCGTGTTTCGGCAGGCACGATAAACTGGTGGGTCCCGGCTGTCATATTATGACCACCCTTGGCAGTCGTTACGGGTGTTAGAAGCCATAAAGTCTGACAACCGGTCTTACCAATCGGGTTGTCCGGGTAACTGGGTTATGGAGATCAGACAAGCAGCCGCTGCATGTAAAACACTGGTTCTCAACCGCATCGGGTTAGACTGAAAGCTGACCCCAAGATAGTTGGGTAAAGGAATAGCAGATGATGAATATACTATCGCACAGCTAGTTTGGAGAATTAATACAATTCTGTCGGGTTAAGCCCAGTGGGGCATATTTCGCATGGTCGCATTGCCAGAGCGCCCAACCATGTAAGTACCCTTAAGTGTTACCATCATGTGTAGCAAATGCCTTGATCAGTGATTGATTAATTAGTGGTTTAGGCCCAGCTGTATATAATAGTATTATCTGCTTCGTTGCTACTGCTGATTAGTTGATATTGTTGGTAGTGCAATAGTTTGTGTTAATGCATAAACTATACAGTGTTATTGGTAATTAATTAGCCTGTCGCTTTGTTGTTATTAGCCCCTAAATGTATGTTTAATTGCTGCAGTTATCGCAGCTAAGCTGTGAAGAATAGTGTCGGCCAGATCAAAAAGTGACACGATACAATATCAAGTCGTTTACCAAATATGTTCTACTACCTCCTGCCAGCGGTTTCACCCGCATCCCGTGGGAGCTACTCCGCGCACCCGGATAAAAAGTCTAACCTAAAGCCTTTCTCAATAAATAAGCCGTCCAATACTGAATGAATTTCTCAAATCGGACCAGTAGATTCTAAGATTAGCGCGTTCAAACAAACTAACAAACTCTTCAACTTTATATTATTAAGAATAAAGAAATATCGAATAGAAAACAAAGCCTACAAAGTTTAAAGCAATAAAAATCACAACATAAAATTATATATGACAGAACCTTCGAGAACGCATAGATACAGATACAATGGGACTGCTTGATCAAACATAAAGTAGGAAGGACTATATTACAGCCGACATTCTAGAAAATACGCAATCGAATCGAGAACAATGGGATTTCATTCGCAATCGATCAGGTTACGAGAGCTTACAAAGATCGCTTCTAAGGAATGATACATCAATTGTGAAGGTGTCTGTTCGTCACTTGAACATAAACGAAAGTATATTACTTGTTACTTTATTAACTACAATATACACGGTATAGCTCTCGAAGTCAACTACTGAAAGTTTAAAAAACATGTCTAAGAACACACGCCCGTAAGTAACCTTTAATACAAAAAAACTAAATTGAAGTCACTGCATCCGTTCGGAAGTTATGATGCCATAAACAGACTGACAGATAGACAGACACGTCAAACTAATAACACCCCTCTGTTTTCGTCGGGGGTTAAAAATATATAATTTTATGGTCTGACCGTTTTTTGGTGCAATCAACAGATGCTGTCAGTCAGTACATACAAGTCGTTGTCCCTTGAAAATTGAAAGCTGTCAACTGCACAAAACATGGTGGCACTATAACTGAAACATTCTGATAGATAGAGCGATGGACAGGATCTTTTATCAACTCTTAATATTTTTTAGTCAATCATGACATATTTATTATTCTGTATTAAGAACGTTTTTATCACAATTAATTAAATAATAAAACGAAAAGATAGGCAATAAATACACGCGACGGACGTCCAAATCAAACACGTACCCAGTTATCAACAAAGAGTATAAATTAAAGACATCGGCAAACAAGAAACTGCGTTGCAAAAATATTTGACCAGCAATAATGACGCTCTGAACTTATTTGTCTGATTTCCACGGAGGATGTAATCATTTCATTGATTGCTGTCGACAGATTGACGGTAATTTCATTGGTATTACACTTCCCACTATTTGGTAACCGGATTTCTGTTTTTAATTTACGATTTTATTGTGTTACGGGTGGTGTTTTGTAAATGGATTGCAGTAATTGTATTGGGTACTAATTGGCTTCTGTCTGCGGTTTTTTGCACGTAAGTGTACAGACATTATGCTGTGTTCATAATTTGAAGTTAAATAACCTGTAATATATTTTTTTTAAATAAAAACATTCAACTTATATAAAGAATCATTAAATTAAATGTTAGTCAGACAGAAAAAGGTCTTGAATTTCGCAAATCAAGAATATCTGATTACTCTTCTTCAAATATTTTAAGTACAAGTTAAACAAAATTAAGTAAGTAATTGAATTATTAAGTTTCAATCGTAATGCATTCCAAATATCTAAAATAACAGTCTTGGAATTACAAATACGAAAAAAGAGTCTACATATTTTTGTAAGCTTTTATTAATGATTTCATTTATGTTTTTGTATTTACACTGTAATTTTCTCTTGAACCTGAAAGAGAGCAGAAACGATCCCTACTTTTGGTTGGAAATCAAATTGCAAAAAAAAAATCACTCCCTTCTGCTGTGGGTACAGCGTGAGTATCAGGCTCTTGAACCCTTTGTGTACCAGAGCCGCGGTAATTCTTTCGAACAATTACGCAGTCCCGGCAGGTAGAAACGTTACCTCAAAAAATGTTATTTTAGATTCTAATTATAACCAACATTTTAAAGTTAAATCAATCACAAAAAAATATAATTACATCCACTGCCTGCATCCCGTAAACAAACAGATAATTTAACTCTAAAAGACCTTTTAGAGTAGCCATTAATTGTCTGCACTCTTTACAACTCACGCGGTTCACGCTCGAGCTGAACGAATAGTAACATATGACTCTCTGAGGGGTACTAGGGATCGAATTATAGCTATTTGTTCGCCTCTAACGTGGTATTGTACAATAACCCATGTCTAATGGTAGTTGGTAGATCTAATGGGAATGTTTGAAACTGCATCTGTTATCGTCGACGTGATAGATACTTGCAGTTTTGATGCGGCGCGCCATTGCCAATAGAGCGATTTAGGAATTTACTGGATAAACACATCGCCATTTAAAGATATCACCATCTGCCTAGCTATTTCCTAACTACGTTGGGGTCGGCTTCCAGTCTAATCGGATGCAGCTGAGAACCAGTATTTTACATGGAGTGACTGCCTGTCTGACCTCCACAACCCAGTTACTCGGGCAACCCGATATCCGATACTTGGACTGGAAGACTGGTTGTCAGACNATTCGCAATCGATCAGGTTACGAGAGCTTACAAAGATCGCTTCTAAGGAATGATACATCAATTGTGAAGGTGTCTGTTCGTCACTTGAACATAAACGAAAGTATATTACTTGTTACTTTATTAACTACAATATACACGGTATAGCTCTCGAAGTCAACTACTGAAAGTTTAAAAAACATGTCTAAGAACACACGCCCGTAAGTAACCTTTAATACAAAAAAACTAAATTGAAGTCACTGCATCCGTTCGGAAGTTATGATGCCATAAACAGACTGACAGATAGACAGACACGTCAAACTAATAACACCCCTCTGTTTTCGTCGGGGGTTAAAAATATATAATTTTATGGTCTGACCGTTTTTTGGTGCAATCAACAGATGCTGTCAGTCAGTACATACAAGTCGTTGTCCCTTGAAAATTGAAAGCTGTCAACTGCACAAAACATGGTGGCACTATAACTGAAACATTCTGATAGATAGAGCGATGGACAGGATCTTTTATCAACTCTTAATATTTTTTAGTCAATCATGACATATTTATTATTCTGTATTAAGAACGTTTTTATCACAATTAATTAAATAATAAAACGAAAAGATAGGCAATAAATACACGCGACGGACGTCCAAATCAAACACGTACCCAGTTATCAACAAAGAGTATAAATTAAAGACATCGGCAAACAAGAAACTGCGTTGCAAAAATATTTGACCAGCAATAATGACGCTCTGAACTTATTTGTCTGATTTCCACGGAGGATGTAATCATTTCATTGATTGCTGTCGACAGATTGACGGTAATTTCATTGGTATTACACTTCCCACTATTTGGTAACCGGATTTCTGTTTTTAATTTACGATTTTATTGTGTTACGGGTGGTGTTTTGTAAATGGATTGCAGTAATTGTATTGGGTACTAATTGGCTTCTGTCTGCGGTTTTTTGCACGTAAGTGTACAGACATTATGCTGTGTTCATAATTTGAAGTTAAATAACCTGTAATATATTTTTTTTAAATAAAAACATTCAACTTATATAAAGAATCATTAAATTAAATGTTAGTCAGACAGAAAAAGGTCTTGAATTTCGCAAATCAAGAATATCTGATTACTCTTCTTCAAATATTTTAAGTACAAGTTAAACAAAATTAAGTAAGTAATTGAATTATTAAGTTTCAATCGTAATGCATTCCAAATATCTAAAATAACAGTCTTGGAATTACAAATACGAAAAAAGAGTCTACATATTTTTGTAAGCTTTTATTAATGATTTCATTTATGTTTTTGTATTTACACTGTAATTTTCTCTTGAACCTGAAAGAGAGCAGAAACGATCCCTACTTTTGGTTGGAAATCAAATTGCAAAAAAAAAATCACTCCCTTCTGCTGTGGGTACAGCGTGAGTATCAGGCTCTTGAACCCTTTGTGTACCAGAGCCGCGGTAATTCTTTCGAACAATTACGCAGTCCCGGCAGGTAGAAACGTTACCTCAAAAAATGTTATTTTAGATTCTAATTATAACCAACATTTTAAAGTTAAATCAATCACAAAAAAATATAATTACATCCACTGCCTGCATCCCGTAAACAAACAGATAATTTAACTCTAAAAGACCTTTTAGAGTAGCCATTAATTGTCTGCACTCTTTACAACTCACGCGGTTCACGCTCGAGCTGAACGAATAGTAACATATGACTCTCTGAGGGGTACTAGGGATCGAATTATAGCTATTTGTTCGCCTCTAACGTGGTATTGTACAATAACCCATGTCTAATGGTAGTTGGTAGATCTAATGGGAATGTTTGAAACTGCATCTGTTATCGTCGACGTGATAGATACTTGCAGTTTTGATGCGGCGCGCCATTGCCAATAGAGCGATTTAGGAATTTACTGGATAAACACATCGCCATTTAAAGATATCACCATCTGCCTAGCTATTTCCTAACTACGTTGGGGTCGGCTTCCAGTCTAATCGGATGCAGCTGAGAACCAGTATTTTACATGGAGTGACTGCCTGTCTGACCTCCACAACCCAGTTACTCGGGCAACCCGATATCCGATACTTGGACTGGAAGACTGGTTGTCAGACTTACTTTACAGAGATAACATAAACGTTATGTACTTAATTGCCTCATATAGTTTACTCTTTCTAACAACATACCTACTACTAGCAAATAAGTTTTTAAAGCTTAACTTTCCTACATATTTTTGAGAAATATAAATTAATATTTCTGTATAGTAGTAGTTTTTCTTTTCTATGATCAAGATTTTCAATGGCTCATATTAATTTAAGACAGTATATAATAAAAAAATAAGACGAAAATGGAATTAAAAAGATTTTAACTAAACAAATGGAAACTGAACTCGTCGCAAGCAAATCTCTTTAAAGCCTTAAAATAACCGCTAGTCTTAACAGGTGTATATTTTAAGCTTATGAAGGAACTTATTAACAGACAGTCTTGAACTGTATTTTATATTAAAAATACAAAACTTATTTCTGTCTTTCTTAATACTTTCAGCACTAGCTTAACGATTGAATAATTTTTGGTTAAATTTTTCACCAAGACTAATTCAACTGGGAAAATACATAGGATTAATTGACCGTGTACCTATATGGAGGAATTTAAATATACAAGTGAAGACAGGAGAAACAACTAGTAGTATTTAATCTTGAAACCGCTGTATATTGTAAACAAAAGGTTTATCAACATGTTAGCGGGGAATCGTTAAATTTGGAAGGTAAATGAGATACTTTAGGCTTTAATAACGTTATTCTGAAGTTACGATAAGTGTTATGTGTAAGGAGACTAAGAAATAGGCACTGTTGTGAACATGGCTTGTGTTTAAAATGTGTATTACTTCATAAGTTTGCGCAACAGTAGGTTAGAATAATCCAAGTTCCTTTTTGTTAATACCCATTTCTTTTTTGCCCTATTAGTAGATAAAGGTAAGGTAAGGCTTTTGAACAACGCCTTATTTTTAGGTATATTTTTATTCAAGGTAAACTGCCTTGCTATTATTATAAAGGCCTATGTTTAAGACTATAAAAATTGGAAATAAAATTAAAACCATCCATGAAAAAAAAAACATTATTTTGCAATAGCATCACAAACATTCTATCCATTGCTACGATCAGAGAAAAAGAAACAAGTAAGTATAAATAATTGACAGTCCATTATTTGTATCAAGATGAATTCTACGAAACCTTATTTGTTGAAGTCTGTATGCATCAGCAGTAACTCAGGTAAAAGTTCTAAGAAACGTACTGATTACCCACTCGCGACTGCTTCAAAGAGAAAAAAAACCGACTCCGTAAAAACAAGCCGCTAAAAAGCCACTTAGTCAAAAACGATAATATAATAATTAGCGCATCGCTTAACTTCAGTATCGGAATTTGCTGCAGGTAATGTTCCTAACTTCGCCGAACTTTCCAGAAACTTCTGAATTCATTAAAAACAATAGCCGTTCGTAGGATAACTCTCTTCTTACAGGCTACCGACTGGGGCTGGGAAGTTCTCTGCTTCATTATAATTCAGCCGCGGGCTCCTGAATTCTGAACTGAATCTGGAAGAGTGCTGCTCTGTTTGAGGTCGCATCCATGAACTTTCGCGGGTTCATTTCATCACTACACTTACTTTAAATTGAAGGAATATTTCTTCACAAATTTTGACTTCAAGACGCTAAGAAAGATTTAAAATGATTTCTGAAAATGTCGGATACTTGGTTGTTAAATGTACAAAAACCAATGAGACTTGCAAAGGCTAATTTAAATCTTATAGGTATTACTTCATACATTTACGCACGAAGAGGTTAGAATAATCCAGCTTTCGCGTTGTTATATAGCTATTTCGTTTTCGCCCTATTAGGTAAGTAATGGGTTTTGAACAACGTTTTATGTATGGAAGTCACAAAAACCTGCAATGTTGTTCTAAAGGCTAGTTTTCAATCGTCAATATCACAAAATCAATGGAAGAATTCTAGAAAATAATAAAAAATACATTAACTCAGCTTGCGGCGTCTGTTTTATTCAAAATTGAAGGCTCAAGTCAAAAGGAACCGTTTTGTTCCGTAGCCAAAGTAATCTTGGAGAGTCGGAGACTAATCTGACTTGCAAATAACTCCAATTTTATCAAGAAAATGCAACCAGGACTGCATTTAATTCACTATAACGCATTCACAAATTATACAGTCAAAACAACTGATATTCTGTCGCAGATATGCTAAAATATAACTAACTTGTTGTGCAGTACATCACGTACTCGCGTGGTTTATTTACGTGAACGTTTTCATTTTGTATTATCATTTGTAGGAATACTAGGAATGTATGTGCTATTTTTGTGTCACCCACAAAATGTACGTTTTGGTGGTCTAATTACTGTTTTGGATTAGACCCAATTAGTGAACAAGCCAACGCAACAGGCTATTTCGAAATATTTATAAAACTTTACTATTTCTTGATATATAACCCAACATAATTATGGCTACATTAAGCATAATTCTGGCCAAGTATTACCTATTTTATGCAGAGTATTTTTTGCTATGCGAAAAATGTCTTTGTCAATGCATTTTTAAGCTTAAATCCCAGCAAACTGTCTTTCGATTCTTAGCATTTTAAAATTGTTTGTATTGGAAAATTAAATTCAGTGAAGTCTCTTTCTCTTAAGTTTACTCAATGTGTAGTCTTTTAAGTATAAACTGATAGTGGTGATACATAAAAGGCGCATCTGAGAGAGCGATTAATAAGTGAATTATGTATTAGTCCTAAAAAATAAAATTATAATTCATTTCTTTCACAACATAATCTTTCTTCCCTTATCCCAATTTATTTGGGGTCGATACAGCATGTTTTCTTCTTACATAGTCTTCTACCTTTCGTCCTCTCACAATTACCTAACATTCTTCCTATCCATATCGACTCTCACACAATCAGCAACAGTGAAGGTTAAATTTCAAGTAAATAAATATTTGCATACTCGTACATCAAAATATTTGACTAGCAATTCAATCTCTTTTTTGTTTGTCTCACATATTAAACATCGCATTTAATCTGACACTCCTCATGGTATTTCATTAAAAATTTAAGTGACATCGTAATGACTCCATTCCACCCGCGTCACTCTTTGTATTCATGTTTCATTTGAGAATTTATATTAAAAATCCCAGACAAAGTCAGACAGGCCATACTGATGAAAACTTTATATATGACGCAGGTGTGGTTTTGGCGAACGTATATGCATACTGTACGATAGCATTTGTTTTGCCAATTGACGTGCAAATAGTAACATTATGAAAAATTACGCCTGTATTTGTGAAAGAATTTTTATCATTATCTGTGTTGTTATAATGTAAACTAGAGTTATTACGGTTTTAATTAAAGACAACTTGCATTTCAGCCTGCGTATCTGAAACTTTGACTCTCGATAGGGATCATAGTGGTGTAGCCATATTTGACAAATTAATATACAGTGTTAATTGATAACATGAACTTACAAAAGTTCAAATTGAATTAATAAGGACTAAATTACATCAAAACTTGGTTTAAAAGTATAGTGATAAAAAAAATAAACGTAGGTACTGTTAACAACGTAGATAATTTTCACACAATCGAGATTCAGGCTTCCGTGCGAGAGTGGTTTTCCATAAAAGCCCAGAGGGGTTGGTATATTAGTCCCAAACACCGATTAATGTAGAAATTGTCTAATTTATCTTCGGTTTAGTGAGGTGCATAATGTAGCGTTGGCACACCCGGCTTTGACCGTACTTAAAGTGTTAAGCCACGATGTGATAGCAGCCATTAATAACTTACAACATTTAAACATACCTTCTTACTTATTCACAGCTTACCTGAGTTTTATGTCATGTATCTTCGCACGATATACTGGATAAAGCCTGGATTTGAAATTCCTTTGCCACAGTGTTTAATGGTTTGTATGTGTTATTTACTGTAATATTGTAGTACTATTATAATGTAAAACATAAATACTTAAGTAATACTTAAAAATGTGAGAACGTTATTATTATTTTCTATCACTACTATAGTGTAGGTAAAGTTTATTTTAGTATAAATATTTAATGTTGTGTATATGTTATACGGACTATAGATTACAAACCAAATATAGGTTTCATACCAACCTTGAAGGTTGACAAAGCGTCCACCTACGACCAATTTCCCTAAGGGAATTGAGTCGCAATCATGAGTGAGCTGTTGATACACTCTAATTACTGTGCAAAAAAATCGCCAATCTAAACACAAACAAACCAGCAATTATCGGTCCAGCTGCAAAAATACGCCGCCAAAAAACAAGCATTATCTTGACGCATCCTAAAAACTCTATTACAAACACCATTTACAGGGAGATTAATGCCATCCCGAATATAATCCGAGTCAGCGGGCGTGCTAACAAAAACGGCAATGTTTGCGCGGGCCCACAAAATGTGCCGAACAAAGGTCGTGACCGTTCAAATCTGGGAACCTGAAGTTTCCACGGAACATCTATTTTTTGGCAACGTGGCACCGAGCACTCGTGACCAATATGAATGTGAAACAATTTGTCAGGTTTACGTGGTTATTTGTTCAGCGCAGGTGTGGATCTGGTGAACTCGCAGCCCCTTTCATGGAATAATAATGACGGATTCGACTTACAGAAGACTTAGCGGGTCGTCTCCCTCTCGCACAAAACGCAGCTCTTGTTATTGGCTTAAGGTTTACGCTGATGGAATTACCTTATAGATCTCCTGTATATTTAACCAGACTTCTATACTCCTATATAGCTTTTATTCCATTCTAATATCCTGCAGAATACAATTGCAACGGAAATAAACTACATTAAGTTACGTATTAACACCGCGCCGAGAGCATTCCGTTATTTAACCGCGAAGTATGTTCTACCTAAAATAAGTTAACCGCTTAGGAGTGCAGAAATCTTGTGTGCCTTTACTACCTATAATTTAGTTAAAAATTATCATTCTGGTAAGTAATCTTTGGGTATAGTAAATATTATGTCCTATTATCGTACTAGTATGGTTGTAGGTAAGTACCCTGTGTGGTGGATGTTTGTTCATCTTTCACGCTTTTGTTTGTGCATCTTTCTTTTTATGAAACTTGGCAGTTTTTATCCAAGTTCAGGAAGTTGTTCTCACGCGATGCGGGTGAAATTGCTGGTGCAGCTACTAATGAAATAATGGTGAAGGAAAAGTCTACGCTGGCGTATTGTCGAACACCGATTAGTAAAAGTCACGTTTTACTTTTTCTCTTATTCCATTCTGTGGAAGTTTTCTTGCAAAGTTTTCCTTGGCTGTTTTCAGAGCTGTAGCAACGGTGCATATTGTACATAAAAAAGTTTACCCTTATGTATTCAGTTTGGGCGCAGCGTGCCTTTAATTTTTTACTTCGTAATCAGCACATATTTCCACAATAAATTCGTCAGGTGTTTTATTGCCCGGTTTCTGTTCTATAAGTAAACAAGAAACGATTCATTTTGCTTACGCACAGTTTTTGACGTTTCTTCTATGAAGCTAATGTCATAGAAAGCCTATTATAAGGAATTAGTCTATTACTGAAATCCACATTCAAACCTACAGAAACTCTTCAAGAATCTGAAGCAAATAAATTAATCGTGAGCCTACTAATATTAAATCCCTTGACCTTCAAATACATCACAGAGAAACAGCCATGATAAAGGACTTCAATATGTCAAACTTTCTCGTAATCAAATGCCGAATATTTGCCCGTTCCAAATATGAACCTTTCTAGTTCCAATAGGAACAAATACTCATATGTCCTATGTCGTACACGCATGAGATATTGCATTGAGCATCATGAACAGTGGTATTGGAATAAGATTTCCCTCGAAGACTTGCAATATGCCTGTTATATTCAAATCTGCATTCCCAAACGTACTTCACATATCAGAGATTTAATAAAAATTCTTCGGTATCCATATCTCTCAGCTGCGCCTTTGTTCTATGAATAATATTAGGTACCTATTGATTTTCTGATTAAGTTTCTTCTTTGAATTCAATCATTTTAGAAGCCTCTGTCAATATTTGATGCTCTGTCCTTTAATTGTTTAATGTTGGTCTTCTCGCGCCATCACGACCTTTTATTAATTTAGTGATCGGTAGTTATTATTAGATTGTACCATAATAGTAATTTTATTCAAGTACTTTAATGTGTTTTGATTGATGACTCGATATGATATTAATTAATCTTCTTCTTCTTATATATAAAAATCAATTGCTGTTCGTTAGTCTCACTAAAACTCAAGAATGGCTGGACAGGTCGGGCTTATTTTGGTTTTAAAATAGATCGAGGGAAGGTTTAAACGATGAGAAAATATATGATTATAAAAAAAATAAAGGTAAGTAATACGAAGTTTACCTGGTCAGCTAGTAGTTATATAATTTAGTAATTAGGATTTGAATTACAAAACTTTTAATGTAATTAGTTTAATTATCCATGAAGTTGGAAAACATAAACAGTACATTAGTAACACATAACATAAGTATTAAGCTTGCTGGTATTAGATTCGTCAAAAAGTAATCAAATGCAATTGCATTTGCATTGCATTGTAAACTTTGTATAAACACAACAAACGAAATTGTTTAAGAAATACTGTTTCTAAAAGTCGTATTGTTTTTATAGTCAACTGTATAAGTTGAGAGGTATTTTATCACAAAACTATTCTATAAACTTAAAAAGTATTCAGTTACTAAGTTGCACAGGCCCACTTTGTAAGAAAGATCCAATTTGATTTTCATTTACCTACAGCAGCAGCTTTTCGAATGGGATACTGTAAGTATAATAAAATAACCCTTGAAAAAATACTGGGTTAATCCTATACTTGTTATACAAAATTATGTTGAACAAACATTAAAAGGTTATCTTTCAAGCTTCAGTATAGATTCAATGCAACCTATTAATGGCAAGAGACCCAGATAGTTTAGAAAGACTTCTTATAACTGGTGCGGTTGAGGGGAAAAGGAGCAGAGGACGCTCGCCGAGGTGATGGACCGATACAACTCAAGAAGTCACCGGGACTACCCTGCAGACAGCCGTACAGCTGGCGCAAGATCGGGTGGCCTGGAGAACGATGGTGATTAGTCGCCATAGTCACGTCCCTCAGTCATGAGGATACGACCAAGAAGAAGATTAGTGGCAAGCACAATACAAATATCATCTTCACGCTTCAACCAGATCAAGGTACGTTTTAAAAACATCTGTACAAATATGTGAATGAAAATACAGATGCTATGCTATTGTAAGTACGGAAAATAACACGAAATAATTCTACTAAAAGAAACTTGTCACATGCTACAATGCACTTTTATTACAAAACCAGGACATGCACTAAAACAACAAATCTTCGAAGAAACAAGGAAACCTGTACAAATTGTCTAAAACTAAGGCCTACCGCTTACTTCTCAGATTTAGTTTGAAAACGGATCGGTTTGTTTGAAATTCAAGGCGCGACCACACTGGGATTGGACGATAGTGACATGTGCTTATTGTATTTCCACTGAAAGCACCACCCGAGGCGTTGTTTCAACGAGATTTATATGGAAATGGCCCAACGATATTGTTTTTGTAGATAAGGAGGTTGCCTGCGGACTATTGGGATGTAACTTTATTAAGAGTGACTTAGAATGTGGTATGTGTTGATGTTTACTCTATTAGATTACCACCTTAAAGGTTCCGTAAAGATTTAACTGGCTGCGTGAAAATGGAGGTTCATTTTATACCCTTGTTATGTGTTGTTATTATTCGCGTATTTAAATCGCCATTTTACAAAAACAAACTTACAGAAAGGCAATCTTCAATACAGCTTGACCTATGTAGGGTAAGGTGTTCTAAGAGTACGCGGGCTGTAAGAGTACGCAGTGAAGTGTCTGAGTAAACGGTTTGACATTTGAAGCTAACTTCAGTTGTATTTAGATAAGCTCAAGGCGTAGGAGTGCGTCACGGAAAAAAAATCTGAAATCCAGCAAAACGGAGAAGTTAGGTAAGTTTGAAGCTTTTTTGTAAATCTGTTATTTGTTTTCTTCATTTTTAAAGTATTACCACTCAAAAGCGTAATGCATTTCATAGTAAACGATTACTGCTTTCGAACGCCGGTTTATCAAGGTTATGTTGCGAATGAACATAATTCAGTGAATGATCGCTAGATGGCAGTGGTAGCTGTGTTTGAATGAAAAGTAGCTGTCGTGTAAGATGACGCAATGCGAAGGTGTATAGGAGTACGCGCGTACTCTTATACGCTTATCTTATACAGGTGTACATGTACCATACAACTTTATTGTTTTGTTTTTTTTTCAGTATGTCTCGACGAAAGCGCACTTCAGATCGGAGTCTCTGGTCCGCATCCGACCTTGAAAATGCGAGACAGCGGGTTAATAGTGGCGAATCAATAAGGGGCGTAGCCCGTTCGCTGGACGTTAATGAAGCCACTCTTCGTAAAAGACTTAAGAGAGTAACACCAGCCACGTCTCTTGGTAGATATGACACAACTTTTTCACCAGAAATGGAGCAAGAACTATGTGACTATATAAAAAAAATTGATGGAATGTTTTATGGGTTAACTCCAAAAGGACTGAGAGAACTAGCATTTCAATATGCAGAAAAAAACAACATACCGCATCGTTTTAACGTAGAAGAAAAAATTGCTGGTAAAGAGTGGTTACGAGGTTTTCGTAAAAGACATCCAGATTTGTCTTTGAGGCAACCTACATCGACTAGTATTGCTCGAGCCATAGGCTTTAATAAGCCTCAATGTGGGCTTAGTAGCGGATTCGCCCTAATTTCGTCCGCCCGAATCGGGCGAATGAACTATTTTCAATTTTGAATATTTTTTAGGGCCGGTTTCGCCCGATACAAATTTAATAGCGGGCGAATCAGGTTAAGCAGAATTCAGTAATGTACTATTCGCCCAAATTCCATTATACCTCAAAAAATAACAATTATTTAATATTAAAATGTGATTTTTTATAAAAAAAAGTACAACTGCGTACACAATTGTTACTTACAATACATTTTTTAACCGACTTCCCAAAAAGGAGGAGGTTCTCAATTCGACCGTATTATTATTTATTTTTTTATGTATGTTAATCCATATCTCCGGCAGTTATAGACCGATTTGAGAAATTCTTTTTGTGTTTGAAAGAGTACGATGTTGGTGTGGTCCCATGGTAAGGAGACCAGGGTCTGATGATGGGATCCTGGAGAAATTGAGAGAGCTCTTCAAATTTCGTACGCTTTTTTACGTCGCTGATACTATTACGGGACCGACTGTAACTGTGGGTGGG
>NWSH02000537.1:5825569-5842024 GCA_002382865.2 Heliothis virescens
ATTTATTATCATTTAATAATAATAAATTACCTTTATAATATATTTATTGTGATAACCATTTTTTCAAAACAATTTAACAAAAATAAATTACTAACATTGATGACTATTATATATAATTAATCATTATATATAAAATAAATAATAGATATAATTTATATACGTTTCTTAAATTATATACTGATGCTTATATACTTATACTGACGCTTATATAATTACTATTCCTTATTTACTACTTATTAGACCCTCGATCCAAACCTTGGATTCGAACTCACACCACATCATCACACNCATTATATATAAGATAAATAATATATATTTTATATACGTTTCTTACATTATATATTGATGCTTATATACTGACGCTTATATAATCATAATCAGTATTCCTAATTTACTACTTATTAGACCCTAAGTCCAAACCTTGGATTCGAACTCACACCTATCCCAATCATATTTGCTAGCGCAGCCTCGTTACCGAACTAGCTATGGTAGCTTACGTTAACACGTCGAAATTTTGCATTAGTATACGCGCGGGGTGTGACACTTAAAAACAGGTTACTCATATTGACATCCTTGTCTAGCATTGACTACATCTATTAACTACTCGTGGCGATGCTACCCAACATGTTATTTTTTAGCGTTGGAACATCACTCACACGGATAAATATGCGTGTGCATGTGTGTATAAGCGCTGCGGCCCGAATAGTGCATGCGATAATAGTCATAGCGGTGGTAATGAACTTTTGCGCGTTGACTGTACAGACGTCAGCACATCAGGTCGATGTATCGAATTTCTTCAATAGATTTTCAACCTTAACACAATAGAGGAAGGTTAATGTTCAATTAGCAAAATTTGCCAGATTTGGAAAGGTTGACCTGTTTGCATCTGTATATGGCAATCTGAGAGTGATGACATTTGTAAGACAAGATTCACTTTTGTTTTTTGCATTTAATTCCTACCTGGGACCTTGTGTTAATGAACGAACGTTTTTTTTTACCAAGCTCTGAGATACTTCTCACTTGGCGAAGTTAATGGTACAAACAAGTAGGTACCAATTGTATCCATAGAACAATATCGATACCTCTATCAGCACTAATGAGATTAACAATACAGATTAGATGGTAATCGATAAAATAATTTACAATTCATGTATCTAACATGAATTAGGTATCTCGATATTCGAAATCGAAATAGTTTTCAATTAAACGGTACAATAGATTACCTCGATCAAGTCCTACCTGTTAATTAAATAATGTTTGTAAGCCCACAATACACGCTGATTAAAAACTCATTAACATTCAGTAATTATACAGGAAAATCTGTATTTTCCGAAAGTAATTATTTTAAACGTTGTCGTCCCGATATTAACTGTGGTTTTTTGCTTTATTGTTGCTATTCAATTATTTTATTAAAAGTAAGTAATTGGGTAATTTCACATAGGACCCGATATTATAAATCTGTATCTACTTATTTCACAAAAAAAAATATTACATGAAAGGCAAAGGAAGTTTCATGATTTTTTAAATCATTTTAAATTCTTCTACCTACTGGCACTTCAGTAATGTGATCACCACAAATCATTTATTTACAGTCATAGAATTACACACTGCCTGTACAGTACCCAACAATAATAAAATTAAAAAAAACAACTGGCAAGCTAAACAAAAAACCATAAAAAGCGAGACGTACAATTCCATATTCAAATGTTACCATTACCTTACAAAACTCTCCAGCCAGCCACAGAAGTTGACGGTTAAGCTTTTTAACAACCTCCCTATTGCACTGTGAATCCGATAACGATCAAATCTAGAGGCCCTTGTTCGCAATGTAGACTGGTTTTATCTACGTAGTTACACGGGATAGAGTGGTCGTGTTATTTACTGGCCTGGCCGGCTTTGTGGTGTGGGAATAAACGCTTTTGTTACCGAATGTATCTAAATCACGGCAGATACAATCGCGAAGGTTGCACTTTTTTTTGTGTGCCTACTGTTTGTTTGGTTTGTATAATCAATTAGGATGTTTCTGCTTTTCCTTGTTTGTAAGACTAAAAACTCCATACGAATAAAAAGGCTATTGAAAGTCTGTGCTATATCTGTTGAATGTTTTTTTCAGCAGTTTTTAGGGTTCCGTACCCAAAGGGTAAAACGGGACTCTATTACTAAGACTCCATTGTCTGTCTATCTCCAAGCTGTATCTCATAAACCGTGATAGCTAGAAAGCTGAAATTTTTACAAATGATTTATTTCCGTTGCCGCTATAACAACAAATACAAAAAAATAAAAATATATTTATATATTAAAGGGGGTCCCCATATAATAAACGTGTGAAACCGCAAATTATAACTTTGTTATTCATATATTTGTATTTTGTATTTTGGCTAGTTGTAGGTAATAGGGTACGCTCATTTTTCATAGATAATAAATAGTACGGAACCCTTTGTGTGAGAGTCCAACTCGCACTTTGGCCGGTTTTATTCCTCTATCCTAAATTCAAGAATCATGTTTTCCTTTCATTCACAGATCAATCTAGTCGTCTTTTCAAATGCCAAAAATTCCGGTTGCAGATTTCCTGAACTCGTTTATTCCATGAAGTGGTTCGATCGAACAGTCTGCCGTTCGGAACATGATTGGCAGCTTGTTTCCAATTTACTTGCTTACAAAGTTAGGGATCATATGAGTTCCCAGCTAATTTTAACTATACAAAATAGGTAAGTCTATTTAGTTTGTAATATTAAGCGCTAGTTTTAGATCTTCCAGATAAAGTTCTAGATAGGTATCTGACGGATCATGATATAGAAAAGTAGTCAATATTAAAAACATTTCTATGGCACTCCGATTGCTCTGACAGAAAGCTGTTGTGTACAGACAACAGCAGGCCACGGTACCCGAATCTTTCAAATTTTATCCATCAAACATTAACCTTCCACTATTGTCATAAGGTTGAAAATCTTTTGCAGTTTGACAAATTGATTGGTAAAATTTTACAGATTCGGGTACCGTGTAAATTAGATTATATCCTTGTGTATTGTAGGCGTTGTTTTGTTTACGACCAACGCTATGAGTAATCTAAGTCAATGAAAATCTAAAATTAACTAATCAATACTTACAGACAAATGTACGCCTACATAAACGTTTTTATAGATGTTATTAAAATAAAATCAATTTCTATATTATCTCACTTTGTTGAAAGGTTGTTTTTCTTGCAAACAGGAAAATGTACCTATAAATGAAGGAAACAGGAAAGGATCTCAGATCAAACGAATGGATTTAAAAACAATTTTAACATAATCCTTTTGATGAAAGCCTTTTGATTTCTTTAAAGTTGCTTTTATAGAAAACCCAATCACGGAGAAAAATCTCATCATTATAGTGAGTACACTGACCTATTGAAAGGAAAACTTATGACCAGTCTTATCAACCTCCGAACAAGCTATTGCACAAAATAAACAAATTAAGTCGACCATCTGATAATAAATTAGGTACCAATGAAAACATCCAGTAAAAGTGTAGATAGATATATTATTTTCTCGCAATAAATACGGCAGATTAATGTCGAATTTTAAACACACGTGTGATACCCGCTAGTTTGCAATGAGACCATAGCACAGCTACCGAAGCTGCAAGGCAAACGGACGCCCGCATATTTCGACTCGTTCGGGCCTTTTACATTCGATTCAAGCGTAACTTCGCCTAAAAGGAACTCGATTGCAACGAAGTGCACATACCGGGTTCTTCGGCACACAATCTATGGATGCACAAAGTTCGCTATTATCAAACTTAGGATATAGGAAACTGAGTTTCACGAGCGCAATTTTCAGTACAAACATTTAAAACTCCAGTTTAGGTTTTTTTAGGTTTCGAATTTCCGAGCTATTTAAACTTTCTTTAGAAATATTTTAATCGATTAGTTTAATCCTAGAATAACATAATACATAGTTACAAAATGGTTACAAAGAGCCAAACAATGAGTGATTCTCCCTCAATTGTTCGTTATTCGGCGATCGTTGCCATAACAAAAAACTTGATAAATTAACTTTATAAACAGTCGTAGTCTCGCTTTATTCGGTCTTCAAATCTGTTCACTCGCTTAATCGAGACTCGTAAAAAGTTCCAGTATTGACTTAATGGATATAGTTTCGACCGTAAAAAAGCGATTGTCACTGCGATTAACCAGATAAACGAACAAGACCAATAACCAGTAGGTTATAAATATTTAGTCGTATTTTGGTTATGAATAAACCCTGCGGTTAAGCAAACTAACTCAGTAATGGGTCTCCATTCAAACTGCTAACACAAGAACTCTCAGTAAATTGTAAAGCCAAAGCAAGTTATTAAATCCGTGTACACACAAAGATTCTAATAACACAACGCGAGTATGCAATCTGTGTTTAGTTGCACTTGTTTGCACAAACAAAGCTCTCAAATGGAATAAATAAACTTGTATAACATGAGAGTTAATTATACACAGGAATTTCTTAAATGAACCGTTGGCTTTTACAACATAAACGACATCTTAATTTCACAATTATAGCCTCATTTTGCAGGAGGGTGCTTGAATGCCGACCACGAAATGAAAGGGGGCTGGAAATTTGAGCAGATATTTACGATTTTCCTGTATAAAACGATAGTACTGAACGTATACTAATACCTTAATTTAAAACAGCAACCCCTAGTTTCCTGCCACATTATTATCTCGTTTGCTGTGAGAAAATCATGTCTTAGTAGACCATGCTTATAATCAATAGTACCCTTATTTGTACACACACCTTACGGTACATGCAACAGATCTCTTTGCCCGTATCCCACCTGATGCGGTATACTCAAATCTCTAACCACTATTAATGTCCTAAAATCCGCAAAGCTTAATTTCTTTGCACGTTCGTGGTCCCTCGGAAAGTCGTTTCGGCAAAGTAATTGCTTATGAGTGGAAGCGGATAAACGAAACGAGTTCCACTCTGCCGGGGCTCGTAAAATGGACTCAGGGGCTTGCATTTAATTAATACAACTACTAGAACTACGTGAGAGCACATCGACTGAAATGGAATCATTCCTTTTGACCGCCGAACTGACTCTTCTCGTCGAAAAATTACCCAAATTACCACGTCCGCATCAGCGTTTTACCGACCCAAAGCTAAGTGGAATTGCACTTCATGAATTCGGTAACTCTTTCCGAACGTTCCAACTTTTCGAATGGACTGTCCACGGTCATACATAGAAAGACGACGCTTTTAACTCAATATAAATGTGCTCTTTGAATTCTTTAGAGTGGGTACAGACGGTAACAGATGATACTTTGCCACGGAAGTGTTTCCTGTAATTAGTCTGATCTACTTCAGTTACTAATAGTACAGCACGGGCCAGTGGCAAAGGAAAAAGTTAAGGTCAATAGTCTTTAATTTAAAGACGGAACAAAAGGGACACCAATAATAGGAGAGACAAGAGCACGATTACAGAACGACGAAGTAGCACCAACTTTAGATATTATAGAGTTGTTAGACAACTGCTAGAGTGTGACTGTATCATTTAAGTAAACACATATCACGTCGTTTTACTGTATGCTGTTTGCTGCACTGAAACCGAATAATAGTTTCAAAAATAAAATTACACACGCAACAAATTCAATTGCGCCAAAATTTGATCGCATATTTGATTGGTTTTTGTGACTATTTCAGTCAAATAATTAGATCAGAGTATCAACGGGCCATATTGTTTGCGCTCAACGAGTGCATTGAAAACTCGCTATGTTTTGCATTTTCTAACAGACTCCTCTAGATGAATCCCTACTTTTTTCTTGGGTCGTTGTCGGTATGCAAATTGCGAATTCATTAAATGATTGTACGTCCGTCTAGAGTTTTCGTTTTTTTCTCTTTCGTGCTTGTTAAGAGTCTCTTGTCCGCAAAGTTTAATAAAAGCGTTTAGATACTCTTCTCCCATATATAAAACAGGCCATATTTTACTTAGGGAGTAAGTACTAAAGATATTTGCAAACATAATTAACATAAATTGGTGATTATTAGGGTGGAATATCCTAAAACAATATTTAGTTTTATTTTTCTAAGGCACCTCTACTCATTCGTATATATCGCACACTTGATGCTGAAAAATAATGGCAGTTGGTTCATTGAATACTCTAATGTCTGGAATAATCCATTTAAAACCAACTGACAAAGTGTCACCGTTATTGTATGCATAGTAACGAGACTCGAATAGAATATTAGCTAATATTGAAAAATAATCATTTCCTATTGGAAAATTCTTGCGTCTGAAATGTTGGAAGCCGTTCAAACCGTCACATCACTCCGCGAAATTGCATCTCCCCTCTAATTTGTATTCAAGAACATTTGCCGTCAAGTGTTATTTGTTCATAGGACTCAGGCCGTGCTGTGAGTCCTGGCCAACTAGACATTTAAAAGATGCCATTATCTTCATATCGAATAGAAGGTGGACAAAATGTAGATTATTTTCTTTTTATAAGTATTCTAATTAATAACCTGAACAAAAAAGGTTTAGGTATTGGACCGTGTTTTGTCAGAATCATGGCACTTAGAAATTTAATTGGAGGCCGTGGGCCACATGATCGTTCCTGAAACGATGTTGTTTTGTGTGTCTTTAAGTTTTTGCTCGATAAGAAAAAATAAGCAATAGATTGGGTGACCCGAAAAAGCGTATCAATCGGCCGGAGTGCTCTCGAGTGTGTATGTAAACTTTAGCTGATACAAAGGTAAAGGGATCATCTGGTGTTCGTTTGCAATAGGATTTGGGACCTAGTAGATATGCTGTAAAGCCTTGCCCATGGTAAAGGTTAGTACTACAATTCAATCTTAAGTGTAAATTCCAGTTATGATGATTTTGATTTTGGGTTGAATTGGTTAAGTAAAGGGTGAAAGAGAATCGTGTTAAACTAGCGAGAAAGTGCATTATAAACAAAAAAATATTTTAAATGCTAGTTTTATTTTTATAGATATTTTTGTACGGGACAATTTTGATCTCAGTTCAAATTCATAGGTGTGAAAAGTGTTCCCTGAACCGTTGAAAAAAACTGACCGTAAACCCAACAACGTGTCTGTCGACAAAGATTGACAACATTGCGCAGCAGTCGACCGTCGGCTACATACATAACAGCACAAGATCCCTGTCATAGATTTTTGAAAACATCGGACGTATAGTCGATAGGTTGGTTTGGCACATAATAATAAATGTAGTCTAATTTGGGCAGATTTTACTGATTCAGGAAGTTCAACATCAACCAGCCCTGCTCAATTTATTTATCTATGCCTCAAATATGTAACTACATATCTACACAAGTTATACAAACAATAATTGCCTCAAACACCACCCAAATATTCATAGCGCATCACCAAAGTCGAGGAAAATGAAATGTAATAATAGAAATTCCCAGTTTCTCTGTACACGTGTTCTGCAGCACGCGTCAGACTAAGTGGTTCGTATGAATAGTATATGCAGGCTTATGTATTACTAGCTTTTGCCCGCGACTTCGTTCGCGTGGAATAGTGACTTCCGGCAAATTTTTGGTTTTAACCACATAGTTCCCGATCTCGCGGGATCTCTTCAAAAATGAGATTCATATTCATATTATTCATATTATTTATTTGCATGTGAGATGTGGAAGATATTCTAGGGAACTCTTCAAAAATCAACATAATGAGCTCTGCGTTTGAATTTAATAGATGTATATGTCGCAGTAAGATAGATAAAGCCGTAATATAGTTATATCCCCAGGGATATAATTATATACTGGAACATAGTTATACGAAAGCGATTCGTTATTGCCGATCGAAAAAGGCGAAAATGTTATTTTTCCCTTATTTTCTCATCATTCTACTGATTTGCCATTTCAGTTCAAAAGGAAAAAAAGACTTTCTCCCTTAACAAATTTTCTATTATTTTAGGCTTAGGGCGCTTTCAATTAATAAACTTTTTAATTGACAAATACAACGAAACCAATTTAGAATATACGAAACAGCAGGACCACTACAAACAAACAATCATATGACCGACAATACACTTTTTCCACGACAGTACCGAAGCGCTCGGCCGATACCCAACCAAATGAATGTAACGAAACCATAGCGCGATCTATTTCGATCCCAACGCCATCTATCGAGGATAAAGACAACTCGGATTATTTATCTATACTCCGTTCGGGCATTTTCTTTGTACTAAAAGTTTTATTATATTGATATTATTTTTTTCATACCTATTTACTTTTTTTCGATGAATTAAAACAATAACATGAACCGAAGTCGTGTAACGATCGACATAGAATTATCTATACTCCGTTAGAGCGTTTTCTTTGTACTAAAAGTTGTATTATGTTTTTCATTGCTTTTTACTATTTTGTAAAAACAAATTTCCAATGAATTAAAACAATAACATGAACTGAACAATTGTAATGACACCATTGCGCGATCAATGCCATCTGTCTACGGAGTATAGGAACAGCTCGATAGATGGCGCTGTATGTCCGGAATAAATTTATTTTTTATTTTTATTTTTTTAAATAAAAACTATCCTATGTCCTTTCTCAAGTTCCAAACTATGTCTGTACCAAATTTCACACAAATCGGTTCAGTAGTTTAGGCGTGAAGAAAAGACAGACAGACAGACAGACAGACAGACAGAGTTACTTTCGCATTTATAATATTAGTTTGGAAGTTTGGAAGTTTGGATTAGTTTGGATAGTTTGGATAAACAGGTTTGAATTTCCGGATTAATGTTCGTACATATGCTATTTTTGCGGAAGATGATACAAGGGATTTGCTCTTGGGAAATATTTATAAGTGCCAACTCTATACACTTTGTCGACTCGGGGATGTTTAATGACATTAGATAGAATGCAAAATTCACTAGTAGACTTGAAAACTTCCAGAACTATGCAACATTATATAGGTTATGCCAGGAACGTTCAATAGGACGAAGCCATCATAATTTTCTTTTAGGCAGTTACTAGTTTTATAATCGTTTCTTGATTAGTGCGTCTTTACACTGTAGCGATCTATAATTCAACTTCAGAGGACTGAATTAAATATCAGTCTGTCCAATGGACTCTACGAATAACATCAATGAAACCACATCCACATTTAACACGACAATCCCAGTTCAGAATTTCACCAGTCACCGGTAAACCACAACAGGCACCAAAAGTTTTGTTTACCTAAAACTCATTAAGGCCACCTACGCAATCCAAATGTGACAACAAACCCGCGGTCGAACGTAGGACTGAGATTGTCCGCACATCGACAGCTCAACTCTCAAAACCCTATTACGTTGGGACACTTTCCTTTTATAACTCCCTTGAAAATAATTTATTCAATGAAACGGCTGCTTTCACTGAAATGATGTCGTTTGCGTCCGCATGTCTCCTTTTCTCAGTCGGTCCCTCCAAATTCACAATATAGGCAATTTGATTATTCATATTTTTTTATGAATTATTTTGTATTGGTTGTCGTTTATTAGAAACGTTATCTTCTCTCCGTCTTTCTTCGTTAACTTGATAATTTATTTATTTATAACTCGTTTAATTTTTTCGAGGACTTTATTAATATTCTTTTTATAGAAGCAGTAAATTAAATATGATATTTGTTCATTTTAAGATCGGAAATGTATATTACAATGCAATAGAGTAGGTATGGAAGCCAGTTACTAAACAAAGAATAATGTATTCGGTAACATCAAATCAGTTTCGAGAGAATTCTAAATTGCTTTTTCAATTGATTCCACGAATTTAATTAAAGTACGAAAACATAATAAGGATTTTCACAAGAAGAACGTGATACATACTCTAGGGGTCTGGACTAACTGACTGGATTCAATTTATTTTATTTGGCGCCTAGGATTTTGTGTATCGTGCGGTATTTTATTTGGATTCTTCGATACATTCTATGAACCTTTTAGCCTTAGGGCTCGATACGCAATTTTATTCACAACTATTGCGATGGTTGCGAAAATTAAATCACGTTACATAAATGCGTACCGAATAGAAATGGGAAAAATAAAACCAATACTACATCAACAACTTTATGTCCGGGTATCGAAGATATTTCTGATATTACAAGAAACTTTTAATGGAGAGAAACCTCCAAGAAGTACAAACAGAATATTTCAATTGCTCAGTAATTTCACAAGTCATTACCGAGAATCAATAGATTAATCCTGAAACAGATATTATTAAGATAATTATCTGTTGCTAGGAGAAACCTCAAGCCTGCAAACAGTTACAATAAATTTACAAGACCAGAAAGGCTGATGCCTTTAACCAAGTAATTATTAGAACGAACGACCACTATCGGCGGTTATTACCGTATTGGCCAATATTCATGCGGCTGAAGATGTTATCGGAGCCCATAGGATCGTTATGAGACTTCAGAAACAAATCATGCAATACGTGCCCCCGATAAACCACGATAGTTATGGTAATAGATGCTTGTGGCATAAAATATGAATCCAGTGCTCGTCAATAAACGAGATTTGATGTATTGCTTATAGATTAGGACGTTACTTCTTACTGCTGGTCATAAAGATGTTAACAGACTAGTGAAAAGCATTTCTTTCGCCACAAAATATGTGTTAATTTACCATAAAAAATCACTGAGCGTTTAAGTTAGCATTTGCATCAATCTGCCTTAACACCAACAAATGTCCTCATATACATGCAAATAAACAAAAATACGAAACTGCTTGGTGTAGAAATGAAATAAAACGGCCATAAAGTTGGTAATAATACTCATATTTCATTGTAACAGCCCCCAACGGGCGCAGATTGAGGCGGCCGGGTGGACAAATCCCTAAAACTCGAGGCTGCGGAGACGAGGCGCGCTGAAATACACAAATGTTATTGAAGACGGCGTCACAATGCTTCCTTACTTATTGTTATAACAAGCCTCAAGTGCCTTTGTTTTCATAGTGAACTTTACATGTTGCTGATAAAATGGAAAATATGTGGTATTGTTTTTTTTTACTCGGTATTATAAAAAGTAGATATTCATCCATTGTGTTCTTTAGCTAAGTAGGTAATCATTTTAATATGGCACTTATTTGAGGAAAAAATCCAAAATGTTAATGAAACTGAAAATCCATAGGTACGTAAGTATTTACTGGAACCCTACAATATTGTTTCAACGGACTATTAAATGGTAAAGCAAATTTAAATATTGTAATAATTGTTTACGCTGTTGCACTGCTCTGAATTAATTAGGTAAAGTACTGTGTGCAATATTATCATTACAAGGTAATTTATCATTTATTGTCTGACCATCCGATCACATACGGACATGCCCGATTGTCCACGAACAAAAGCTACAGCAACAAGCAATCACACATACAAAGGTACTAAAATAACCTGGCCGAATCACTTTGTATTGATAGTCCGAGCTAGATGCAAAACCGTGTACAATAACAGAAGCCAATTTGAACAGAAACGAATGCGATATTCACGATTGATGTGCAGGATAGTCGAATGTGTGCTATACTGTCGTTGAATGAAGAGAGAATCGAGAGATTTTGTGGTACAGTTACCGTTTGTATTAAAAAATTAAGAGCAAGTTTCAGAACTTCCAGATAGATATTTGGCAGATAATGCATTAGATACATTTTAATGTTTTGACTACTTCCCAATGGGATTACCTGTCTGTCAGATAGGTATTTACTTTATCTGTAATAATAACCAAGAGAAAGAAAATAACAGCATAATCTTGTGATAGGAACCTATAGAAATGACGAAAAGGCTAAAAGAAATAACACGTTGTCCTTGCGAAACTGCTTACCTACTTTAACCTGATTGTGGCCCATAGTTATCTGTATTTTAAAATGGTTTCTGCATAGTCTGGCATGATGTTGCGGACCATAAAGTTTGCCGAGAAGTGAGAACTAAACTAACTATAAATATCAGTTTTAAAACAAGTTTCAGTAGTAAGTACCCCTATGGAAAATAATATGAAATCCAGTTACATCGACATCATTAATCGAATAGTCGCATCTCATTGTGTGGCATGTGATAAATATTCATGATTCGCACAAAAAGATGGGCAGATATTAAATCGCAAAATTTTCATTACACATCTAGATCGTAAAATATCTCATTACGTTATTTAATATCGAATCGAAATGGAAAAACGTTGTCATGGCATCCATAGTACCCGTGTACCGGGAAAAATTATATCGTCCTAATTCGTTTTATTGAAATTGGCTGTGAACCTTCCTATATTATGAGCTAGACGAATTTTGTAAGTAGTTACATAAGTTTATAAATAAACGGTCTTACAACTTTTAATCATCATCATCTTCCTGCCCTTATCCCAATTTATTCGGGGTCGGCGCAGCATGTTTTCTTCTTCCATTCTCTTCTATTTGCCCTCATCTCACAAGTAACATTCTTCCTAGCCATATCGACTTTCACGCAATCCATTCATCGTTTCTTTGGTCGTCCTCTTCCGCAATATCTTCTACATTCATGCTCAAAACCTTTCTCATAACATGATCCTCACTTCTTCGCATCACATACCATGCCAGCCGGTTTAAGCATAATTTTTCGGTTACCGGTGCCACTTTCAAACTTCCTCTTATATACTCACTACATTCCTTACATTTTTTAATCTATCCTACAATTTCTCTCACTTCGTTCATGAACTACTTACGTCGTGCGTGAATCAGACTTAATTTAAAATAGGTCATCTAATGTCTTGCCTTCAGTTTTCATTGATAGATGTAATAGCTAGGTAGGTACATTTAGCTCCACATATCCAGTAAGTTAAAAAAGTGAGATACCAAGACAGACTCACATGTTTAATATACCTAGTAGGCAAGGACATATTAACAAAATAGGAACTGTCAATTTTTTCGGTCATTTCCTATTTTTTACAGGAATCGTGCTATTCTATCGAGTGAACAGAGTTCATATTGGCACTGTAATATTTGAATTCTCTTCATGTCACAGTATTAAGGATTCTGGGTCCATTTTTAGACCTATGTTCTATAAAAACGGTAGCAGCTGTGGCTGTGACCGAATGTTGGAAATATTACATCTGCGTGATCCGATCTAAAATAATCATGAACTAAAATATTTTGTCATCGCAACTGAAGATCTTTCCTCCGAGAGAAATAATGTCAAAGAAATTCCTCTTAGTTTGAGACAAAGGAAATAATGTTGGAAATAATGTGTAAAGAACTTTTTTATGTACTGTAATTTTTAAATATTTATGTTTTAGGTACCTAATATCTGAAGGGATATGTCACTCAACACAGGTGTAACATTAAATCAGTAGAATTGTAATATTCTTTTGTTCAGAGATTTTAGCTTATAAATCTTCAAGACTCGGCAGAAAACTAGCGCTGTCCGAACAAACTTATCTACGAGTGTTTTGTACTTAGTTTTCTTTCTACGAGTCTAAAAGGGTCGTGGGTAACTATTCGATATTTTTGTATTCCACTAAATCTTGAAGACTAACAAAAAACTTACAGTCTGCAAACAAATACTTATAATTATTTTTAAACGGTGCAAAAGTTCTAAGCAATACAGTATTTCACACTGGCAGATTTTCCACTCGGTTTTTCCACGCTAAGCCGCTCGGTTCGTAAGGGTGCTTTCGCTACGTGCGACAAAAACCCACCAGTGTGAAAGAGCTGTTAAGTTCATTTACACTACAAGATTTCTTAAGCTACTCGCATGCGGGGGTCCATAGGTGGGCTGAGGGTTTGCTGTGAACAACACTCCTAGGTACCTACCTACAGTAGTCCAGTAAGCAAGTACCTACCTATCTTTTTAACCCATTTCCCAAACAGGAATTTCTCAAATTCAACCGCTCAATTGACAAGAATATAAGTATTAGAACTATATCAAAAGGTATACTTACCTACCTAATATATTTATTTGTCTAAATAAACTACTTAATAAAGTAATCCAAAATGATGTCTTGCTTATTTTTACAAAGGCTCTGTGGTAGGGTAGGTAAATCTATTCTCAACCGCTATATTCCCACTGGCCATTAGCACCCGTTTCGGTAAAGCTTTTTCAAACGGCTGTAGTTTGCCAAAGTACTTAGCCCTACATATTTGGTAAGCACTTCAACAATTAATAGTTCAGAGTTCATAAACGAAACTAAATGGGTCAGGTATATGTGTAAGGCAAGTTAATTGGCTAAACATCGAACTCCCACATGAATGGACTGCGCGAACTAACTTTTCCTTAGCTTTCCATCCAATAAAATACCGATTTTGTTCCCATTTTCGTGAATAACTATAGGAAGACTTTTAACTAAGTACATCAAAGACCCAAAGACTAAGTTGGCGAGTGAGTCCACTTCAAAATTCAGAAGTTCCGACTTCAAAAGGGTTCTCCGTTACTACCTATTTAAGCACGAACTTTCTTCAACAATAAACGGTGCTGTGCCACAGTGACATCGATCTACTACGGAGACACCTGTGGTTTTGCAAGACCCATCGGAAAGGAAAGGTGATCATACCTATCATATCTGTTTACTTTGTCATACAACACGAGTTGTGCTTTAAAGGAAAACTTGCTTTGACGCGTGTAAACTACGCTTTAGATATTTTATTCTAAGGTATATTATATACTATAGAACTAAAGCTTTTAGCCACATAAGCAGATAAGTATTTGCGCTGCGTCCTTCATACTAAGTAATCAAGATTCACAAAAAGTCTTTCGTCTTTTTTACAGCTTACTAACTGCGGAAATCAATATTCTGTCTATCTCTGGATTTGCTTACTAGTGATAGGATTTTGACATTAGCCCCATACAAGTAATGTCAAGTTTCTATCTCTGGTAAGCAAATCCAGAGTTAGATAGGTTATTGGGAACGGCCGTAAACAATCACCATTACCCTGTTTTTAATTTTACGGCGAAAGTAGGTAAGTATATTTTTTTCAGACACTAAATTCCTACTTTCTCTGAAAAAAATACATATTCCTTTTTGAGGGTCCGAAAATCTTCTACATTTTTTGGAGAGAAAAAGCCCTGTAGATTTATCTAATCCAATAGAAAATAATAAAACAAAAACACTGCATACAATAAAGGAAATCCGAAGGCAATATTTTTACATTTCCTTTTCAAATAAAGACCTCATTACTTGCTTGTAAGTTCAGGATAATTGCCCGTTAAGCTGAAAAAGTTTTTGCAGGCACTGTTGAATAGAAGAAAATTTTTGTTAAAATTTTTTTACTAACTTGATTTTTTTTCTGCATAAGTATTTTTTATATATTACCTATATATATTGGTATATATTCGGTGCCAGGCCGGGGCAGACTGGGTAGACCCAGGAAAAGCTGGCTTGACGTCGTAAGGGGTGACATGCGTGCCAATGGAGTAACCACCAGGGATGCCGAAGATCGTGCGAAGTGGAGGAGAAGGTGCAGGAAAGCGGATCCCGGGCCTTAAAGGTTAGCAACCGGGACAACGCTCAGATGATGATGATGATGATGAAAATGAATGAAAAAAATAGGCACCGAATATGTAATTCGGTGCCTATTTTTTTATGTATCTAGCCAATAGAGGAGACTACGACTTTCTGTGCATAGACTTCATTCCAGGGCTCGTGTGCTGAACTTGCCTTATCTTAGCTATGATAAGTATTGTTTCAGCCATCAACTTCTGTCACTATAGAAGACACGCCGCCCGCAATAAGTCAAAAGTAGCTCTTAATAAAAAAAAACAATAAATAAAGACAATATTGAAATACAAACGAAAGTAGGTACTCGAAATATGTATTGTGCCAGGGTGTTGGAGCCTGTCGGAATGTTTTCGACGGAAATAATAATAAAGAGGGGAAACCATTGCCGTTTGAACAAAGCAAGGGCTCAAAGGCTGAATGCTTAGAACGCAATTACCGATGTCGAGCGGTTCCGTGTAGGGAAACTTTATTAACCTTATAGAATTATATGGGTATATTCTTATACAACAATAGGTTTAATTTACCTACTTTTGAATCATAGAAATATCTAGGCCTATCAACTGTTGAAAAATATTTTTTTGCATGTGATGTGCAACAACTTCTTTTGTTGTATAGCCCTACAACTGCATTATCGCTTGAATATGTATAATCAAAACTGCCATGGGTCTCTATGTCCAACACGAGAAGGGTTCGAAAGTTCGAAGATGTCTACTATAGGATATGCTATACTAAGAGATACTCACATACTTTGTATGTATGAACTACCTGGTTTGCGGATCATGCCATCTGTAAGATTTTCTTAGGAACCGATTTACAGAATGCAGTGATCCCAAGAACTCATTCTGAACATCCGAAAGCGTACGTCTGCTTCATCGTTCGCACATAGTGCTGCCATCTCGCGAGAAGTGCCCGTAACTTATACAAAGTGTTTCTGTTCTGGGCTTTACGAAGTGCGCCAAAATGGTGACTGAATGTACAGTCAACTCCAAAAGTCGCTATACATATCCAAAATGCCAAAACTGCTACACAACGT
>NWSH02000537.1:5842498-5871334 GCA_002382865.2 Heliothis virescens
AAAAAAAATATGCTCTCTAATCTCCTGGCATCAACACATTTCGATTTATTGTTGTTTATCTACTTTAGGCGTTTTGGTTGTGTAGCGACTTCTGGCGCCTTGGGTGTGTAGCGAGTTATGGCGTTTTGGTTGTGCAGCTAATTTTGGCAGTTGAGTGTTTAGCTACTTTTGAACTTTTAGAATGTATAGCTAGTTTTGGAGTGTATGTTGTATACCAACTTATGGAGCGTACGTTGTGTAGCAGTTTTGGCACTTTGGATATGTATAGCGACTTTTGGAGTTGACTGTACATAAGGCAAACTTTATCATTTCGTGACTAATTTGTTCTATCTGACCTGACTCTTTATTTGATTTGCTTCTTCATTTAATTTATCTTCAATTCTAGATGAGATATGTAGCAACATAATTATTCCCTGTTAATAATGATCATAAATGTAAATTAAAAATTGTGATTAATAATGTACAGGAAACAACATAAACATTTAAATAAATAAAACAGTGCAGTTTCTTACTTTAGATAACATTTATTAATCAATAATCTACACTAGACAAATATAATATAATCATCAAAACCTACTTAGGTTTTGCTTGTACGTTTGATAACTTTGTAGGGTCAAATTTGTATGTTTTCTGCAGAGGTCCTTTACCAGCTCTTGTGAAGATCATTTCATCTATCCGTTGCCTCTCAGCCAACTCTTTGGAAATTTTCATGTTTGTCCATGAATCTTTTGCTCCATCAATAAAACCTTTTTTCTTAATAGGCAGAGTTTCAGGTGTGTGTTTAATCAACTTAGGAATCTTGAAGTATTCTCGCACAGCTGGTACTTTCAGTACACCAACTTGAATAAGTGATATGAAGTTACTGGAACACCAGTATACCAAAATTGCACCTGGGAAGTTGATTGTGAATGGAATCATGATAACTGGGATTGCCCTGAGGAAGTACCTCATCATTTGCATGTTCTGTGCTTCAAGACGACCACCATCAACACCCAATTCTATCGTGGCCCACATTGTGGCACTGGTTATGAGTGGCAGTAGGAAAAATTGATCAGGTACAGTTAAATCCATAAACCAACCCAGTCCTCCATAAGTCATACTCTCCACTGGGCAGTTTGCCATCCCTCTTAAACCCATGAAGAAGGAAATAAACAATGGAGCTTGAGCTAAGGGAACCATCATGTTCTTCAATGGATTTAATCCCTTTTCTTTCATAAAACCCACCATCTCTTGGGCATACCGAGCTGATTCAAGCTGATTGCCAGTTTGTCTGGCCTGTGTCATTTTCATTTGTAGCAATTGAATTTCTGGCAGATTATTATTCATTACGGCTGAATTTCTTTGTGCAATAATAACTAGAGGGAACATAACCAAACGAACACAAACAGTTCCAATGAGGATTGCTCCCCACCATGGCACATCCAGGGAAATATGTAAATATTCCAAGCAATTCTGGACCATACCCACAGGTGACCAGCCCCCGAGACCTAAACTGGCAAAGGTAGGCTCTCCATTAGGGGCAATAGTTTGTACTGTTTCAGCAGTCAAGTCGATAAGTGTCGATGGATCGGGCACGGGCGGTGCTTCTGGTATACTATCGACTAAGGGTGATATTTTCCCTGCATCGCTGTTACCAGTAGAAGCAAACCTAACAGGTGCCGCTGAAGAACATACGTAATAAATCTTTGCTTTTCTAACCTCAAAACTCTTTTCAGAGAGGTAATTTATAACAGCACTTCGAGGGCGGCCGTGGCGGCTAAGTAATTTGAACATTTTGATTCCTGTGTATAATCCCGTTCAAAACTAAATAATAATAAGTAAGTTTATTCAAAATTAAATGTATTTTTGTTACGGCACATTTCTGACATAAGCACGGTTGACAACTCGTAGCTTGACACTGGGTTTGCTGTTGTCTATGATATATACCACAGATTATTAGAAGCTTCTCATTACATCTTAGAGTATACCAAGTATTATTATACTCTTTGGAGTATACATTAGATGTATACTCTAAGCATTACATGGCGATGGAGGCATGATATATTGCGTATCTAAATTGGAAACTAAACATGATTAACTGGAATGGCTACATAAAAACGATGTATAGAAATAGAACAAAGCAGAACTCTCAAATTAACTTGCCATAAAGAAACAGCGACGCAGCTATGGCTGTTCTGTCACCCGCACGTGTTTTATATAATCTATGTCAATTACTGTCAAAATCGAAGTTTCAAAACAACGTGGGAATGTTATTATCCCAAGCCTTATTTTTTGTGTTATTTTAAGTTATGTTACTATATTAATAAGTGCTAAACGTGTATAACCATGGCCCATATTTCGTACCCATTCAAGAAAACAAACAAGGCTGTATACCAGAAGCCGGCTTCTGTTCTTACAGAAGATGCAATCTATTGGAAGAAATTAGGAGTAAGTGTGGTTTTAGTAGACCACTACACACTGTTTAAGCTTCTTATAGCCTTAATATTAATAAAAACTTACTTATTTTCTTTTTACAGTCCCCAGTACTAGTTAAGGAGTTTGGTGCTATAGATTATTTGGACTTCAGCCCAGTGGAACCTTATTACTTTGCCGCAACATGCTCAGTCAGAGTACAAGTGAGTTCTTTTAAAATACAAACACTAAATTACGTCAGTTTCTGACCCTAATAACGATTAATTTACTATAGAGAAGAATATAGTCTGATAAACTACATAATATTCTGCCACCTGCCTACCTATTCAAAAACTGATGAAACCAAATTTTTAGTCGTCCAAAACATAACACAAAATTAACCTAATCATATTCCATCTTTATGAGCTGAAATAACAGTGATTTCATTCATGTATTCCAGGTATATGATCCCATAACTAAAGTTGTGGCAAAGAACATCTCAAAGTTTGTTGAAGCAGCATACGGAGCTACCTTCAGGGCTGATGGAAGACTTCTGGTGGCTGGCAGTGAAGAGGCTGCTGTTAAACTGTTTGATGTTCAGTCGAAGAATGTTCTCAGAGTCTTTACTGGACATACAGGCCCTGTAAGTATATTTAAATGATAATATTTATGCTTAATTAACATGAAAAAGTTTGACTGGTATGTACATCTATCTGTGGCACTTTAACTCTATACCAAATTAATTGTTTTAGATATAGTTTTTTGGTTGATAGGCTAGTTGTTCGAGACACTAAAATCTTGTTTATGTTGTTTTCAGGTTCACAGGACGTTATTTACAAAAGATCATGTCAAAATCATCAGTTATTCAGATGATAAATCTGTTAGTTTATGGGACATAGCAACTGAAGAGAAGGTCAACACTTTCTCTGAACACACAGACTATGTGCGAGCAGGAGCTGCCAGTCCTATCTCACCAGAGATTATATTATCTGGCAGTTATGATCATACTGTAAAACTCTATGACTGCAGGTCTAATGAAGTAGTTCTTTCTGTAAATCATGGTAGCCCTGTAGAGTCAACACTGTTCCTACCTTCAGGAGGCATATTCATCAGTGCTGGTGGTACAGAAATCAAAGTATGGGATATCTTCAATGGAGGAAAGCAATTGGCCAACATTTCTCAGCACCATAAAACTGTAACAACTCTAAGACTGGCCAGCAACAATAGCAGACTAATGTCTGCATCATTGGATAGACATGTCAAGATATATGACATATCTACATTCAAAGTTGTACACAATATTGATTTCCCTAATGCTGTATTGAGCATGGCCATTTCCAAACATGATGACACTCTAGCAGTTGGTATGATTGATGGCATCATTTCAATACGAAAAAGGGAGAAGCCAGCAAAACAATCAGATGAGAAAAAAGGTTTATTTAAATTTGCACCAGATCACATACCAACAGCCATTATAGAAGAAGTTCATAACAAACATAAGAATAAACAGAATAACAAAGCAACTCAAGGGCCGGAGTATGATAAGTTTCTTAGAAAAATGGAGTTCACCAAAGCTCTTTCAGCTGTTCTTAAAACTTATGTGGCTACAAAGTACCCAGAGAAAACTGCTGCTCTAATTCAAGAAATGTTAAGGAGACAGGTTCTTCATGTTGCAATGGATGGATTAAATGACAAAGATATAGGAACTTTACTTAAATATTTCAAGAAAAATCTTGGAGAAACAAGGTTTACTAGGGTAATAATTGATGCAGCTAATGTTTTTGTAGATGTATTCGAAAGTCAAGTGAAATCCTTTCCAGAACTTAATTTGTGGCTATATACTTCATTGATGAAAGAGATAGAGGAAGAAATAGAAGTTTGTAAAAGAGTGAGTGAGTTGGAGGGTGCTATAAACCTACTAATGGCTGGAGCACAAATAACTGATACAAGTGACACAATAGAAATAAATGATAACTTTGCACCATCGGCTAAAGCTCTTAAAGAAATTGTTATTGATGTATAGATAGAATAAATACTATTACAATTTTGTCGAAACCTTAGTTTTATTTATGAAACCTTTGCCAAAAAATTTAAACAGCATTGAGAAATACAATGCATCAGTACCTATTATATGTAATAAACTGAAAGCAATTTTGAGCTTGATACAAAAATGAGAGTGTATTATGCTTTTCGGTAAAATGGGCTGACCGATTGAGGTGAAATTCGGTACCAAGTTGGACTCTGGGATGGCCACTTGATAACTCGAATGTTTAATTCATTCTATTTGTGGGGCAACGCAGTAAGAAATTGAAATATACAAATTGGCACATTTAAAGCGTGCGGGACTAGAAAAAAAATAATTTATTAGTATTATAACTAAACTTACTAATCTTATTTTTTAGGCTGTTAGTTTTATACGCCATAGTCTACATACGTCACTGGGCAAGAAAAAATAAACTTTGTCTATGGCTGATTGTTGTCGGACGGACAAAATGACGTTTTGCAAAAGTCTCAATAAAAACGAATAATTTTCAAGTGCACCCCTGTGTTAAACTAAGAAGTGATTACAAATGGCAACGCAATAAATCTATAAATAAAAATATTTACGTAAAACGATGTGTGACGCGTTCATGCTCAAATTGTTAACCGTAGCAATAAACTGTAAGTTCACTTCAAGGGTTTCATGTTATTGGTATATTTCTTATTTTGTTTTACCTATCTCAGTGTTATATAAACTGGTCTGTTTACAAGAGTACATGAACTGATGTGATACATGTTCGTTAACCTTAAAAGTACAGGTTGTATTTATTTTGCATGTAATTCTGACATTGGTGTGACCACGAGTTATTTTTTATCGTAGGTACTCGTATGTAAAATTATAAAACATGGATGAGCGGAAAGTCGCCGATTACTTTGTGATCGCTGGGTTACCGGAGAAACCGGAATTACTTGATGACTCCGATTCTGGACACCTCAAGGGATACAGTACAAAACCACCAATTACAGACATAGGTAAGTGTTTTTTTTTTTTATAAACTTTATCTCATTGAATTTCAAGCATTTGTATTTCGAACCAGCTTCTTTTTAAAATTTGCCATTCAAATATGGATTTACTATGCACATAATTTGTGTTGTCTGGCAGTAATATGATGTAAATAATCCTTTTGGGGCTTTTGTTAGTTCTGTAGGTGTTCCACATAATTAATTCAACTGTTTATAATCTTCAAACTCTAACCAGACCTTGAAGGGCCTATTATTGACCTATTCAAATAGTGTGGCCTTTATTTGGCAATCAATATTGAATGTTATAAAAAGACCATTTTAACTTTAGAATACTATTGTCATGCTGTAAAAATAATGGACCAATATTTACTTTATAATTTGTGTTGATAAACAACAATCAATTTTATCTCCTGTACCTACAGTTGAAATGTCTACACAATATCAAAACATTAACAGAGAAAAAACACACTTATCTAAATATGTGAACAATGTTCCTAAAATAAAATAATTATTGTTTATTTATTTCCATTGCACAATAACATCCATATTATAACTAATAAGTAGAATCATATAGTAAATACAGTGTCCATGTCATACTTATTATGGTAAGGACAACATTGCACCTAATAACTGCTTGTTATATCAATTGCATACCATTCCTAAATCACAAGATAAAATATATTTGTTTATGATAAACACATGTTTTTTTTTATTCATCAAATGGTTGCCAACTTTTTTTTGTACCAAAGATCAAATCAAAAATGGAATCCAAATTCTATGTATGGTATACAATGTTTAATTTAAACTTTAACACCTTGGTGTCAATTTGCACCAAATATAGCATGCATGTCAATGAGGAAGTAATTAATTATTGAAGTCCAACTACATAGTTTGTGTAATTGATTCTCTAGGTCACTAATGTATTATCATTTTGGTCATGTTTCATACATTCCTGCATATTTATTGAGATTTATCTGACAGACATCCTGAGTATTTGTAGTCTTGCATCAAGTTTGTACCGATTAGTATTCTGTATGCTATAGTACTTAGTGTAAACATGATTCAGTCATAATTACAATGACAATGGTGTAGCTATGTTCTATCAATTTATATCTATATTCTTATTTTAATCCAGTTGTAGGACATTCCTGAATGGCTGGTCACACTCAGATGGTTTGTGGTCAGATATCATGTTGCATTGTGCAACCGATACTTGGTTGTATAAGGAACATACTGTTGTATTATTATCTTTGATTATAAATCAAGTTTTATGATTGATTATGATGTAATTACATCAAATACTTTTAATTTCTGCTTGGTTTTCTTTTTAATAAATTGAACTGTAATCTTAGTGTGAGTCATCTTTTGCAAAAAATGTTATTTAAACAAAAGTCTGTCTTATTTTATTATGATAAAAGGAAAATGTTAAATAACATGAATCATAATTTTCCAAGTAAAATGACATCAATAAGTCTAGATTTTTACCTGTAGAATCGACTCCATAACAGATAGCCTTATCTAAGATAGTACCTATGCCCATGGCCTAATATTTTTCCTGTGTAATACAGTTTTCATTATATTGATAACAAGTGCACCACATATTGACACTGATTGGGCCCAGACCCAAATATAAACCTACTCACCTTGACCTACTAAACCAAACCATTCAAGTAAAATTTCAATATAAACTTATGTTCAACATTAAAGTAAGGAAACTTGTAATACTTTGTGAAAGTACATAACAAGTTCAAGAGACTTAGCAGATATGTGCTGATTTGTCGCCTAATGAGCGAAACTTGTTTTATCTGCATTATGGCCGCATCTAGGACACTTCCCTTATCTAGAAACTGGACATCAACCTGATTTATTATAAGCTAACCAACCACTTACTGTTATGTTGTTCTGGTTAATCAGTATCATTTAGAAAACATTATTTATTATAGTCAACAGTTTTAGCTTAGAGTATTTTTGTATAGTGTAAAAAAAAATATGAATCAGACAAAGAAATGTGAGAAAAAACTGCTGTCAATTTTTGTGCACTCTTTCCATGATATATTTGGATGTTAGATAATGATATACCCACGTACTGATAAACTAATCTTTAGTACGCATGTACTGTCGAACATAAGGCATCTTTATGTACTTGCATTTATTTACCTCTGTCCCAAAACCCTGATAAGCCCCTTGGCATCTTTCAACAACTTATAAAGATCGTTAATTAAGATAAGGCGAGAGCAATATACCCGTGTATATTCTGCCCTATGATTCATTTTATATTATAAACCGACATTCAATTTCGTAAACACGTTACATGTACAGTTGACAAAACAAGTAGCTGGGCAAAAAATTAACATTATACCGTGTTCGATAGATAAATAGTAATTTTATTGCCATTATTAACCTTTTTGAACTTAACATTACAATGCCAAAGACTTCTGATCAGCATAAAAAAACAGCCTTGATGAATGTAGTAATGGCTGAACTAACTTCACTGTGTTAAGACGTAAAGTCACAAATCTCTTAGAAATAAAGACTATTTTAGAGTATTTTTTCGATTTATTTCGTGCATTTCTAGCATTAATCAGATATAGTTACGTCTTTATATGCTTGGTAGACCGACTGTACAGACAACAGCACATCAATTTACCACAATCTGTCAAATTTCTGCACTCGATTTTCAACCTTATCACAATGGAGGTAGGTTAACGTTTGATTGGTAAAATTTGACAGATTCGTATACGTTGACCTGCTGTTGTCTGTACATTTGTAATTGTAATAATTGTTTTGGTATTACATAATGCAATATGGAACAGGTGTGCGATTAATGTTTATATCAGGTTAATATTGAAGCCAACTTGTTTTCAATAAGGTCACAGATTTAACACATGTACTGGTTTTCTTATTAAAATTATAGGTTTACTTTATATTCGTCGACTGCAACTGTCAACTGCACGTGCAGCGACTGCATGAAATCGGTCGATGTTGAGCCTACAGGTGCTGTTGCTGCGGCGATTGGAAGTCATTTCATATAAATATGTAGTAATAAACCAGCAGTGCAGCTGCTGCCGATTTCTTGCAGTCGCTACACGTGCTTTGGGCAGATGCAATCGGGCGGCAGCTCGCATCCAAGAAGCACCTTGGGTCTTAGGAGATCTTTTTAAAACAAAGTTATGACATTTTTCTGATTAATTATGTAAAGGGTCATCACCCATTAACTGCGAATCGAGCGGTCCTGTTACAATAGCATTAATCAAATTATCCACTGACCAACTTCTCACCCTAGAATAACCTAGAAAGCTGAAAGCGAAGATAGACAGTATAATGCTTTAACACCCCGCTGTTACGAATTTGCGGCACAGAACTCTCTTAATGGCGTAACAGAACAGTGGGCATGCGAATCATTAATGTTCAGAGTGCTGATTCCCAGTTTTGCAAGCTTACGCTCTCGATACGTATTTATAACTCAGCTGAATTAAAGAGTCGTATGTATGTATGTATGTCGTATCACTTGATATATATATTTGCCTTTCATTCATTTTGCCGGTTAATAACGTTTACTATTTCACGCGTGAGCGCGTTTATTATACGACCAAAAGCCGATGACAGTTTTATTAAATAAACAGTTCTAAAAATAAATGCTACGTAATTAAGTTGTATATTAATTTACGCATCGAAAAAGTTAACTTGCAAAACTCGGAATAGGCACTCAGTGTTCACTTATCTAACTAGACATAAAAATGTGTTACGTGGTTTATTTATGTACGAATAATGTTACCTAATATAAGAATTAGCTATTTATGAAAAGAATCACTTTGCTATAAAAATAGGCTTTAATTAGCAACAATTTTGTAGATACAATTTCTGAGATATCTTTCACACAGGATCATTATGCTTAGGGTCAATTGTAAGACCCCATTATAGACCCTTTATTCCTGAAGTACATCCATTCATATCACATTGCAGTTGCTTTCCTGATAGTATCAATCGATCTCAATATACTACCTCTTTTGTTACATGCTCCCCATAACTCGTCTGTCCTCATCTCGATTGTTTAACAAAGGGCCACGATCATTTGACCCCCTGTACTTGTTCTGATATATCGACACCATTGATACATCACTTTACAAGTTGGGTTCAATGCCACTTAAACCTCTAGATATACTCGGGTCAACAAAGCAGCATTGTTTGTATGACGTAAGAGCGCATGCGCATTCTTTTGGATATGAATTGTTAATTAGTCTGCCGGTCATAGATAATGATTTTTTACATTACTTATGCGCCGCGTTGTTAAAAATTTGTAGCGATACAGTTACATGTGAGGATTATAGAGCGGGGCAGAGAAAGGCTTCGCACGGATGACTAGATATTTTGGTTATACACACATTATAGCTAATCTGGAGGCCTTTCCTAAGTATCGGGCAGTCAACTTACGCACATGTATGCGTAGTATAATCAGGTTCCACAAGGCACCAATTAATCCCCAAAAAAAATAAGAATGACGCGAGTTTTGCCAGAAGTAGCTATCTACTCTCTGATATCCATTAGCAATGTTACCGCCCATTCAACACGCCTCGGGCCCCTAACAACATCTACTCAGCTAGTACAAAATACTTACCAATTATAGTAATAATATGTTACAACGAATAAACCAAGGCCATACCTGAAGGAAGTAGAGCAATATAAATAAAAACATAAATAAAGAAAGAAGGACAGACATTGTCAAGGCAACAGTATTGGATCACAAAGAACTTATAGCTAAAAAATCTTTAATTTAGCATTGAGATTCTTTGTGAATTATTTCATGCTTTTTTTGTGAAGAAAGAATTTTCCGATGTAAAGGGACGTTTAAGTATGGCTGGTTGCACGCAAGAATATTTTTGGTTAATTCAGTTATGCTTTGCGAAATTGTAGTGTAGTTTTTATAGTTATCGATAAAAACTTTTACTTCACCAGACTTAGTGTCAGTAAAAATATATTGAACAAGCTAAAACTTTGCTATCGTTGTAACATTGCGATCCGTCCACCGCAATCATATATGAAACCAACCTTCGCCCTTCGCATAGCGCAGACACATTACGCAGCATTGCACCAACCATGTCGTTATTTTTTAATATGAAGTTTCAAGCAATGAATTCGCTAACCAAGGATCTATATATTTGAAGACTGTATTTCTATCTCAAAATCAAGATTTTTGATCCTAGGAGAAAAACAAAAAGAATGTCTTTAACAGTCTAATGAAATATTAGTTTGCGAAAATTTACACTTGATAAAGAAGACCTAATCCTTATTCTTTTGTTTCAGGAGTAATATTTCCTGGTCTCGAAGAAACTGTTCCCGACGGTTACGAGGTACTGGAAACAACGCCCACAGGTTTACCAGCAGACTTGAATCATGGCTCTATGCGATCTCCAGAATGTTACCTCTGCATCCGAAGGGGCAGGAATCGACCACCACTTGTCGATATCGGTAAGTTTTATGCTTTCCCAATACTTAAATTATCTACGGAATATGGAATTGTTCTGAAAGAAAGTACCAACGCATAGATGTAAAGAAAAAAAGTTTTCTTAAATTTTGTATCATCATCATGCTTTTACCATCGATGAAATATTTTTCCTTACATAGATATAGAAATATAGGTAGGGGGGATAAGTTAGCCCATTCGTATGTGATTTAGGGTGTGCCCATTTGCGCTTGAGCTAGATGATGAAGGCTCGTTTTGTTTACTAATATTTACTTACTGACAGATCCATGTTAAACTGTTAGCTGTGCAGCTGCACTTTACATTGTTTATTTACTCACATATGTTACACGCAGCAATAAAACCTCTGGTTAGTCCAAATGCCTTATTTGTAATGAAAAAGAATGGTCTCTTCAATAAGACTCTGTATTTTATGGCTGATACGATCGATGAGTAAGAAACTTTACAAACTCAAAATGGCCAACCTAATGGGTCGCGATTTACTCATTTTATTAAGATAGCATCAAACAGTTTATTTTTAAAAGGCAATTGTGATTCAAGATATGAGTAACGCAAAAAGTAGTTTAAAGAAATATAATCAACACCCAAAATGTTTTATATTCATAATCATTTTTATTCATATCATTTTCGATATTTTGTCATTGCTTAAAATTGTGTTGCGATCAAAAGCAAAAACCCCGTCTCAAATACGATCATCGCGAAATATAAAAATATTCCAACATTAAACTGATGTTCGCCTCTTCAAAATAGGGATTGTTATTTAGATATTCATCTGCACAGTTAACCGCCTACAGTCTAATCAAACCAATCACTCCAACAATAAACGAGCCACTAGAGTTACGGAATAAGAACAACACTGCATTAGATTCTAATGTGTTACATTGTATGAATAGATATTGTGTCATCTTTTGTCCTGAGACTAATCTTAGACTACAGGTCACTCAAATTGAACTGGCTTTTAGACTCTGCAGTTTACGTTGCCTGGAAGACAAAAAATCTTGCTTTTAGAAAACAAAAAGTATCAAACATTTTGCTGCAAATTGCCGGAGTATCGAAGTGTGATTTAGCTGCTAACTGGGAAAAAGTAAAGAATTACCAAGAAGCATAAAAGTCTATCATATTCAGCATGATTCAGTACTTAACAAGCTGGTAAAAATGGTTCATGACGTCGAGCAAATTAAGGAAAGGCTAAGTTCTCTACCAATTATACCAGGAAAAGTTAACAATTTATTAGACCGAAATCTTTAATACCGACGTCTCTTACTAAGGAATTTATTATTCTGACGTATGTTGGCGTTTGTACAAAACATTAAAAAAAGTCTGAATCTGTCACTGAAGAGTTGCCGCGGCCCAAGTACACAAAGGGCTCAAGAAGGAATACGGTGGGTTTTAGTCAGTAAAAGTCTGACACGCTGTCACCCACAGCGGAGGGGTCATCTGATGATTTCCTATCGATAAGGTCGTATAGGTATCCAAATAGGCCTACAGTAGCTAATAATAAAGCCACAGGTCCATATGGTGTGTCAGGTCTCTCGTAGCCACATTAAATATAAATAATTCATGAGCAGCGGAAACGTAGGTACCGATAACACTTAAATTAGCCGATTCTATAAATAGGTTTAGCGATGCGTACAAAACATTGGATTAGGTTTTAAATGTCCATATTTAACGTGTTTCAAAGTTTACAGTTTAAACGTCATTGTCATCAAAACTAATGTATCTTGTAATCCCTTTACCGACTCCATTTTGTAAGGAGGGAGTTTATGTGATAGCTTTTGGACTGCGGGCCTTATAGCGTTTTCTGCACGATAAGATACACCGCAACTTTTATGGCTTTGACTTTCCTAGAGTAAGTTCGTATGTAAACATCCCAAATCAGGTCACTGATTTCGGCGAAAATGTCAAAGATTCTTTTGTATTTATCTAAGGTAACATAGAGGTAAACCAAATAAATGTATCGATAGAGGTTGGTGTTCGGAACTGTTTCCGACATATAATGCCTGACATAATATTCCAATATTCTTACGACCATGTATGACAGGACAGTGACCGTGGCTACTGACATGTTGACGTACAAACGATGGCTGACTAAAACAATGGAGGCGATAGACGCGGGTATGAAATTATATGCAAAAGATGAACGAACTGGCCTCTAAAAAGTATCAAGTCAAACTAGATTACTACCGGACTCACCTATAATATAGCATTAAAAAAGATTAAGCACCGTTATCTGGACAAGAAAAATAATCACAATGCACACTGCGATGACGTCACACGTGGCATAGTAAATCCATCGAATACGCATAAAGTGGGTTAAGTCTTTAACATAGATAGTTCATATTATATCGCAGATTGTTGTGATAAACGGTGTTACGCTCTGCTATCGGTTGTATTATGTGATTTATCGAGACCACACCCGATTTTTTTGTTGACTGTAGATATATATTTTTTTGTACGTTTCCACGGTATTTATTTAGGGTATTTTTGTCATAGACAGCTCCGTTTTTCTATAGTATGAACATTGCTGGTAAAACTGATAATATTATAAATGAATCGGTTTTTTGGAACTAACTGCCAGAATAATGGAAAGTTCTCTTGAAATCCGGAAATCCTAAATGTTATACAAAATGTCCTCTTATCTTGTGGCAGGAACTGTTTGACACTATGTAAATATGCTGATGATAACTTGGCATAATCCGACTATAAAAAATTGGAATTTCCAAAAACCAGGATTATTTATCTACCGAATTCAATGAGTTTTTCTATGACTACTATTATGTACCAACAGCGGAGTCTATTGACATAGTAAAATGCATTCTCGTTGAACCACGACCTCGTTATGGATAAATTATGACTAGGTCAAGCAAATTTTGATTTGGCAAATGAGAAATAATGAACTTGTCCCAGAATACTTTTTCTTCTTTATCGTGAGAGCATGGACAAAATTACAAAAATGTCTAACCTAGATTGACTCTTCGAGTTGCCTGGATCTCTATAGTTGTGTACTGGATGTAGTAAAATTATTATCATAAACTGGTAAGAAAACTTAAAGCTGATTCAGTCTAATCACCATTTCACGACCAACTCCCTTTTTATTGCTCAGTGGAAGAGCGGCCAGCAGGCCAACCTATTCGAATTTGTAATTTTTTTCCAATCGAATATTCACTTTTTCATTGTGATAAGGTTGAAAATCTATTGAAGGGATTTGACAGATTTAGGTAGGTTGATGTCGCCAGCACATCTGTACCATATGAACTATGAACTTATTATGATCTATGTTTCCTAGGTGTCATGTACGACGGCAAAGAGCGTCTCATGGCTGATGCCGAAATGGTCCTGGTATCAGCGGGCGGTCGACTGGCCAACGTCAACAACTCTACGGCCAAAACCTTCATTACGTATCGGAGAGCGCATAGTGGAGCCCCTTGCAATGCCTTAGTGGTTGTCGATGTCTGCGTCATAGTCGCCAGTAAGGGGGAATGTCCACCGCATGCCTTTTGTATGATACCCAAGAATTTGAATAAAGGTGAGTAGTTTTTTTCTGTTTGCAATATGTGAAATGGTTAATTTTGAAAAAAAATGTAACTCTTAAAATATCGATAAGTTCAGGACAACACTGATGACACTGATGGTTGATTGCTCACCAAAGAAATTACTTTTCTAAATGTAAAAAAATATATTCCCACAATATTAAGTACTAGCCGTTTTCCCGCGGTTTCGCTCGCATCCCGTGGGCATTACTGCCCATACCCGGATAAAATATAGCCTATGTCACTCGTGGATAATGTAGCTTTCGAATGGTGACAGAATTTTTTAAATCGGTCCAGTAGTTTTTGAGCCTATTCATTGCAACCAAACAAACAAACAAAGTTTTTCTCTTTATAACCTCAATTTAGCCTCAATTTTGTATTAAATGCTGTTGGTCTTCCAATGAAAAATAAATAAATAAATAAATAATATTAGTATAGAAAACAGGGATCATAATTTTAATTGCTTGCTTTGATAAATGCATTTTAATTGAGTATTAGTTTCCGTATTGTGTTATCGCTATGCAATGGGAAATTGCATTCATCATTTGGCTTATCTACAATTATATCGTATGACCTAATGATCAATTGTACAAACGACAAATAGTAGTAGTAATATCAACTTACACTAGTATTTCTATCTGCTAATAAAAATATTCTTCTTATAAGGAGGATACTGACCTTAGTAATTTTTCTATCAGAAATCAAAATAATTTTTGCCAATTTCAACCTTATAGTATAGCAGTTAAAATTGATTTTCTATTAATTACCATCGCCACCATTTAGTAAATGAATGTTATGTTAACTCAAATTCCAGGTTTAATGGGCAGTGATGTGTTTCTCTGCTACAAGAAGTCAATGAACCGTCCACCACTAATTGCCTACAAACCCGATGTACTGTTCAGGTAATTATCTACAATAGCATTTTATTTATTTCTTTTCTAAAACGTCATCCTATCTTAGGTGTGCCTGGTCTTCGCACTTTAGTGTGAGATCCTGTGTTCGATATTCAAGAATATAATATTAGTCATCAGGTACTCAGTTATGTGCCAGATGATGGTTACCTATTAATTATCTACCTGGGAGAGAGCTACTTTCGGCCTAAGTTTTCTAATGCCTGTGCATAACATTTCGGTGAAGTTAAAAAGACTAAGGACCAGTTTCAGTGGTTCCAAGTAAAGTCTTAGATAGCTATCTGACAGATGAAGCCATAGAAATTTTAATTTGACTGCTTTTCTAAGGCGTCATCAGATAGCTATCTAGAACCTTAACAGGAACCTCTGAAACTGGCCGTAAAGGTTGAAACCTCGATCTAAGATTGACTTTACTTGAACTTATTGCTAACTAGCCGTTTTCCCGCGGTTTCACTCGCATCCCGTGGGAATTACAAATTAAAATATAGCCTATGTCATTCGTGGATAATGTAGCTTTCGAATGGTGAAAGAATTTTTAAAATCGGTCCAGTAGTTTTTGAGCCTATTCATTACAACCAAACAAACANCCGGATAAAATATAGCCTATGTCACTCGTGGATAATGTAGCTTTCGAATGGTGAAAGAATTTTTAAAATCGGTCCAGTAGTTTTTGAGCCTATTCATTACAACCAAACAAACAAACAAAGTTTTCCTCTTTATAATATTAGTATAGATAATACAAAGTTTAGTCATAGTTACACTAATTTGGTAATGCCAAATATATGAACTAGTCCAGCGAATTTCAAGTTCTCATAAAATTCGGAATAGTTAAAACTCAAACTCATTATAAAGTTCTCAGCGTGCGTCATTAATTAGTGCTCTGAACCAGACCAATGTTAATGATGGACCGTTATACCTACTTTAATTAGTCGGCTATCGGTTTGAATGGAAACTACAATTTGTACCGGTTTTCTAGATACTGTAATATAAACAAGGTAAATGTGACTAATGATATAACCAATAAAAAAACCGGATCTTGACAAATATTAAAGTTTCTGTCAGAATTTTTATAGGTAACGAAACAGAATTCATAATAAAATGGATTGTTATTTGGATTTCCAATCAAAAAACTACTTGTCAGTAACTTAACAGTCTTTAGAGTTGAGAAATTTTTCAATTTAAATTAAACTCATATACACAATTTAACTGATTTGACAAATAGTGTTATGGTTCTAGCTAGTTATGGTGATGTAATGTTTACACAATCGAATTGCTCTTGATTTTAAAAGATGGTATTTAAGAACACGTTTTAATAGATGCCAGTAATGATATAATCAAATGTTATCAGTGCAATTTAAATTATCTGGTATTTAAATTAAACCTTGACTTTTAGGATAGAAGACTATTTTTGGATAGTCGTAAACAACAACAAGTAAACAGATTTGTAAAAGAATAATACCTTTTTAATTTATAATTTAAATAAAAAGATTAGCCCGTATATAATACATATCTTTTTAACTTTATTCAAGACATTTTTATTTTTGGAACACACAAGAACAATCTAACATTTCGACCAGTTTAAGTAATTAAGTGACTAAAATTACCAAAAAGTTTCTACAATGTACCTTTTTTTATCTTCCACAGGTATCCAACGATAGAGCGACGTAACTTATTCTTTCCTACATCAGTGCCGCTATTTTGTTTGCCTATGGGAGCAACCTTAGAACTATGGCCTAATAACGCGGCGATGCCTAAACCCGTCTTCTCTACTTTTGTACTCACTGTTGCGGATGCTACTTATAAGGTAAGATTTATACTTCTTTTGGTAATTAATTTACAGTTTGAAAGATGCATTTTTTGTCGTGTTCAGTCAGTCTTTTTACAAAGACATAGTGAGTGGTTTCCATTTCATATATTGTATTTATTAATGTGCGTCCTAAGTGAGTGATCTGGATGCGAAGGCAAAGCGGCACGGCGTGACGCGCAAATAACAAACAGTTGAAGTCTATAGAAGTGTCCTACTTGATGTATCTGACATACTTGACTTATAGTGGCAGTGCGAATCCGAATGCGATTAGTTCGTTTGACATATTCGCACGTACTGAGGTTTCCATGACAATAGGCGATTTATACAAATTCGTGCGCTCGCAGGATAGGTGCAATCAAACTTTAGTTTTATAATATTAGTGTAGACTTCTGACTACTAATCCTTATTTATATTAATACATTCCAGGTATACGGTTCAGCAGTAACGTTCTACGAGAAATACCCTCACTCGAAGCTGACTGAAACACAAATGGAACTCCTAGGGTGGAGGGAAGGAATATCACAAACTACTCACTCGGTGTACGCTATCAAATGTATCTGTTTGCTGTCACGGTGGCCTTTCAGTGATACGTTCGAACGATGGCTACTGTATATACTAGTGAGTATCTGATTTTAAGACATATCAATGAATACCTTAAAGACAGAAGTAAGGAGATCATCATTCAGGCATCTTAGGGGAGAATGACCTACAGTTTTGTTAATTTAATACTTCTCGGTCTAAAAGATACCAAGTTGCATAAAAGGGTTGCAAGTCATCTGCTTAGCCTTTTCCCAACTATGTTGGGGTCGGCTTTCAGTCTAACTGGATGCAGCTGAGAACCAGTGTTTTACATGGAGCGACTGCCTGTCTGACCTCCACAACCCAGTTACCCACCCGGGCAACACGATACCCATTGGTAAGACTTCTAACTACCCGTTACGACTGCCAAAGATGGTCAAATGACAGCTGGGATCCACTAGTTTATCGTGCCTTCCGAAACACGGAAGAACTCGTTATGACAAGATGGTCACCCATTCACGGACCGACCGCGCCAAGCGTTGCTTAACTTTATGATCGATCGATCCGCGCGGCTTTGACTTAGCCACGAGCTCTTCCAAGGGTTGCAAGTAAAGGCAATAAAAAAAAACTTATTGAATTATGTATTATTATTTTACCTTCTGCTGTTTCCAGGAAATGTCGTGGAGTAAAGAACCGTTAAACATACCAATAGAAAGGTATATCACACATTTATTAGAAGAGGTACCCTTTCCGGAACCAAGAATATTGTTACAAGTAAGTTTGTTTATATACTTCTTACGCTTTTACTAGATAATAATATGAATTTTCTTGTAGAATAATTCATTACTTGTTTGCTTTATGTTTCAAATTATTTTTAAATAATTTAATTACGCGACGGAACTAGCCACTATTCTTTACTAGTTTCCGCTGGCTGTTTCACCCACTTCCCGAGGGAACTACTACCCATACGCGGATAAAAAGTAGCCTAAAAGTTATTCTGATTTATAAGCTACTTTACTGCCAAGTTTCAACAGAATCCGTCCAGTACCTAGTTTTTACACGAAAAACAAATACATCCTCATATACTTTCGCATTTATAATAGTAGTAGGTTTTAAATTTAATTATTGTCTATATTTCCCCAGTTATCGCCAACAAACCAACACGACCGCGTGATAGTGACGCGTCGCGACGACCAGCCGCTCGTGCGCAGCGGCGCCAGCTTCCGACAGCTGCTGCTTAACCTAGGACCCGACAACTGTCTACTGGTGCTAGCTCTGGCTATCACCGAGCAAAAAGTACTTATTCACTCGCTCAGGTAAGGTTTAACACTGAGTTTGAAATGTATTAGTTTTGCTTTTATGCTACCACAAGGCTTCGACTTATGCGCTGATTTTGATACGCGTGCGTGAAGGGGCTTAGTCAAGATGCGATGGCATCATCAACTACTTAGCCTTTTCCCGATGAACGATTTTTGCGAGTAAGAAATCGAGTGAAGTTTCAACAACATAATTCATGATCAGCGTGACCTTTTACCAACTATGTTGGCGTCAGCATCCAGTCTCATTAGATGCAACATAATTATTATCTTGTACCTTCAATTGATTTATAGTGGCTACTTAATTAACAAAAATACAGCATTCGAATGAATTTTAGTGACATCAAGTATTTTATTTTACAGGCCTGATACATTAACAGCTGTTTCGGAAGCAGTCTCAAGTTTACTATTTCCGTTCAAATGGCAATGTCCGTACATACCATTGTGTCCATTAGGTAAGTAAAAATACAGATAAAAAGTAATTTATTCAATGTAGGCTGAAAATCCGCAATTTTTGAAGGTAATTTTTCCAAAAGAAAGCCCCTAAGATCCCGACCTTCGACATTTCCAATGTCTTTTTGCTGGGAACACAAGTCTGTCTGAATGGTTTGATATACACACAATCATATATTATACTAAACTATCCATTCCAAAATGTGCTTTATGTTGCTAAACTTAAAGACCAAACTACCAAAGCAATATTTATGTAAATGTTTCAGGTTTAGCAGAAGTATTACACGCTCCGTTGCCGTATCTCATCGGAGTTGACTCAAGATTTTTTGATCTGTACGAGCCCCCACCAGACGTGACCTGTGTTGATTTAGACACCAATAATATTACAGTGAGTACTTTGATTATTTCGTAAAAATCCTATGGAATTTTGACTGCTGGTTGTCTGACTTTTACGGCCGGTTTCACAGGTTACCGAGAAAGTTCTAGATAGGTCTATCAGAAGGTGACATAGAAAAGTTTTGAATTTTTACTACTTGTCTATGACATGATCTGTCAGATAACTATCTAGAACTTTATCTGGAACCCTGTAAAACTGGTCGTCAGACTCATAAACACAGCTGGTTTATTGTAAAAAATAATATGATCTTAATTACTTTCAGATATGTGAATCACAAAGGCATATATCTCTGAAATTACTACCGAAGAGGCAAGCGAGAGCTCTTCGACAAACGCTAGATTTACTCTACGGTAACATTAGACCAGGTTTGTACGCCTAATATTTCTTTGAATGAACAATAACTATAAGCTTACGTAATGTGTATTTATTCGAATATGTTTTGTTTTAGCTTCACCAGTACATCACGCAAGTGAAGCTAAGTATAACGGAGAACCCACCACAAGTTTAGATAGGGATTTCCAAAAGAGGAAAAAGGAGGTAACAATCTATTTCTTATTCTATAAATCAATGAGTTTTCTATGAGTTTTCTGCTTAACATTTTTCCAACTATGCTACAGTCGTCTTCATGTCTCACTGTATGAAGTTGATAACCATTGTTTTACACGGCCCATCTGATTTCTTCCTCCTCCCTTATTTTCTATTGGTAGGTATTCTGCTAAAAGTGTAATCAACCTTTTCAGCAAGCATTAGAGTTGAAAATCCAAGAAGCGTTCCTGCGTTTCATGGCGGTTACACTACAAGGCTATCGGAACTATCTCATACCTATTACTAAAGCGCCTACAGTCGGTACTACGGACCCGCATGCGTTGTTCCATATGGATGCCTTTTTACGATCCAGGGATAAGGTGAGATTACTCTGTGATATTAGAAAAAAATGCTGGAAATAATTGATGTCTAATAGCCAAATTTCTATACCTTATTTGCCCGTTGTTTTGCAATTAGAGGTTGAAATTTGATAAAATGTATATGGAGCTGTCAAAATTAAATTTTTCACCTAATCTAATTGCAAATCACTAAAATAATGAAAGAATATTATTTTGCGTATTTAAAGTAATGAAAGAAAATACTGTTGATTCTTCATTGAGAATTTGAAATTATTTTTTGTGTCGTAAATATCGTCGACATAAACTACTTTGAAAATGAGCAGATTAGGAAATAACCTTTGCATTATTGCATGTATTCCTTGTCTGCATAATCCTTATGAAATAATGAGGTACTTCTAATATATAACGTATTAAATTGCATTTTCATTCACAGACACACCAACGCTTCTACGGCCTAATGATGCGTACACAAATGTTCACGCGCTTCATAGAAGAACGTTCCTTCGTGTATGAACCCGACCAGGGCCTCACGTTCTTCGACGAGTGCATAGAACGTGTAGCCGCGGGCGACGAACAGCTGTTGGGAATGGATACCAGTAACGCGTCTGAGAGGACCGCGTTTGTATTGCCTCCTGATCCGCCTGATCCGGGTAAGCTTGTTTAATTTTTTNCTCAAGTTTACTATTTCCGTTCAAATGGCAATGTCCGTACATACCATTGTGTCCATTAGGTAAGTAAAAATACAGATAAAAAGTAATTTATTCAATGTAGGCTGAAAATCCGCAATTTTTGAAGGTAATTTTTCCAAAAGAAAGCCCCTAAGATCCCGACCTTCGACATTTCCAATGTCTTTTTGCTGGGAACACAAGTCTGTCTGAATGGTTTGATATACACACAATCATATATTATACTAAACTATCCATTCCAAAATGTGCTTTATGTTGCTAAACTTAAAGACCAAACTACCAAAGCAATATTTATGTAAATGTTTCAGGTTTAGCAGAAGTATTACACGCTCCGTTGCCGTATCTCATCGGAGTTGACTCAAGATTTTTTGATCTGTACGAGCCCCCACCAGACGTGACCTGTGTTGATTTAGACACCAATAATATTACAGTGAGTACTTTGATTATTTCGTAAAAATCCTATGGAATTTTGACTGCTGGTTGTCTGACTTTTACGGCCGGTTTCACAGGTTACCGAGAAAGTTCTAGATAGGTCTATCAGAAGGTGACATAGAAAAGTTTTGAATTTTTACTACTTGTCTATGACATGATCTGTCAGATAACTATCTAGAACTTTATCTGGAACCCTGTAAAACTGGTCGTCAGACTCATAAACACAGCTGGTTTATTGTAAAAAATAATATGATCTTAATTACTTTCAGATATGTGAATCACAAAGGCATATATCTCTGAAATTACTACCGAAGAGGCAAGCGAGAGCTCTTCGACAAACGCTAGATTTACTCTACGGTAACATTAGACCAGGTTTGTACGCCTAATATTTCTTTGAATGAACAATAACTATAAGCTTACGTAATGTGTATTTATTCGAATATGTTTTGTTTTAGCTTCACCAGTACATCACGCAAGTGAAGCTAAGTATAACGGAGAACCCACCACAAGTTTAGATAGGGATTTCCAAAAGAGGAAAAAGGAGGTAACAATCTATTTCTTATTCTATAAATCAATGAGTTTTCTATGAGTTTTCTGCTTAACATTTTTCCAACTATGCTACAGTCGTCTTCATGTCTCACTGTATGAAGTTGATAACCATTGTTTTACACGGCCCATCTGATTTCTTCCTCCTCCCTTATTTTCTATTGGTAGGTATTCTGCTAAAAGTGTAATCAACCTTTTCAGCAAGCATTAGAGTTGAAAATCCAAGAAGCGTTCCTGCGTTTCATGGCGGTTACACTACAAGGCTATCGGAACTATCTCATACCTATTACTAAAGCGCCTACAGTCGGTACTACGGACCCGCATGCGTTGTTCCATATGGATGCCTTTTTACGATCCAGGGATAAGGTGAGATTACTCTGTGATATTAGAAAAAAATGCTGGAAATAATTGATGTCTAATAGCCAAATTTCTATACCTTATTTGCCCGTTGTTTTGCAATTAGAGGTTGAAATTTGATAAAATGTATATGGAGCTGTCAAAATTAAATTTTTCACCTAATCTAATTGCAAATCACTAAAATAATGAAAGAATATTATTTTGCGTATTTAAAGTAATGAAAGAAAATACTGTTGATTCTTCATTGAGAATTTGAAATTATTTTTTGTGTCGTAAATATCGTCGACATAAACTACTTTGAAAATGAGCAGATTAGGAAATAACCTTTGCATTATTGCATGTATTCCTTGTCTGCATAATCCTTATGAAATAATGAGGTACTTCTAATATATAACGTATTAAATTGCATTTTCATTCACAGACACACCAACGCTTCTACGGCCTAATGATGCGTACACAAATGTTCACGCGCTTCATAGAAGAACGTTCCTTCGTGTATGAACCCGACCAGGGCCTCACGTTCTTCGACGAGTGCATAGAACGTGTAGCCGCGGGCGACGAACAGCTGTTGGGAATGGATACCAGTAACGCGTCTGAGAGGACCGCGTTTGTATTGCCTCCTGATCCGCCTGATCCGGGTAAGCTTGTTTAATTTTTTTGTTGTTTTTAGGGTTCCGTACCCAAAGGGTAAAACGGGACCCTATTACTAAGACTTCGTTGTCTGTCTGTCTGTCCGTCTGTCTGTCTGTCTGTCTGTCTGTCTGTCTCCACGCTGTATCTCACTAACCGTGATAGCTAGAAAGCTGAAATTTTCACAAATGATGTATTTCTGTTGCCGCTATAACAACAAATAATAAAAATGAAAAAAAAAAAGGGGGATGGGGTACGGAACCCTTCATGTGCGAGTCAAACTCGCACTTGGCCGGTTTTTTAATTTCGAGGTATAGAATTTGTTCACGAGAATTGCAAAGATCGTCACACTCATGTCGTAATGTTGGAAACATTAGTGAAATTAAAAAAAAATATGTTGAAATAATTCTGTTCGATTTTCAATGTTTAATTAAAACAAGAGAACTTCTAGTGTTGGAGCTACTATCGTAATTAAGCACTATGTTTTGTTTGACTTGATCATAAATTAGCTAATTTCACTACCCTAAGTTTGTCATCTCCAACAAAAGGCTGGCAATGTTTCCCAGGTACCATTTGACCTTGTCGTTTACCTCAGTAAAATGTATTACTGTGGTGTCTTACCATCCCCAACCTTAATAAGGAGTAAGTTGTTTTAAAGACAAAGAAATACCTACATACCCATGATTTATACCTATCTTTTGTCTTCTTAGAGGCTACATACAACTACGAGCGCTTCGAGCTAGACGAGAAAGTAATGCAGTGGTGCGGCGGTCGGGCTCGAGCCGCCGCGCTGCATGCGCTGCCGCCTGCTGCTTTACACTCTGCTGAGTCACTCAACGATGCTGAACCCATGGCTAGGCGGACCAAGCACGAAATCGCGGCGGCACAGAGGTTTGTTGTAGCTGTTTCTATTAGAATTATTGAATTTTCTGTCTAAAGGTTTAAATGATTGTGAAAGGTTGAGCTTACATTGAAAATATGAATGATTTTCTGTAAGTTGTATAATATTGAAGTTAATTTAAATTTTGTACAATACCTACCTAAATTTTTTTCCGCACATCCTACCTTTTGCGCACATCTAGCGCATTTTGCGCAATTTTTATGCAAATATTGTGAACCATAACATAAAACTTTTGAATTTCAAACACGCTCAGGCAGATTTATAACTTCCTACTCAGCATCCTCAATTATACTTCATTTAAGTACATTTTTATTATGTTCTTTATTACATCGTCAGACTAGCCCGCAAAGCCAGTCTGTCAGCAGAAGCGTGGGCGAAGTGCCTGCTAGGCGCGTGCTACTCGCTGTACTTCCTGGCGCTGCCGTGCCGCATGGGGCTGTGCCGCGGCCGCGAGCACGCCACGCTGCGCGCCGCCTACGAACTGCTGGAGCGCGCCACCAAGCTTAAAGTGCCTTGTGATGAGGTCAGTCATTTAGGAAAACAAATATATTCACGTCACTGTTTTGCCATGTAATCAGGAGCCCTACAATACGTAAAATCTTATTCTATAATGCATATCGGTACGCGATAGCTTGCTTATGGCCCTACGAGGCTGGCATGTTGTTAGAATGAAAAATTTGAGAATTAGAAAAAATCGGTTCACTAATGAAGCTCCGGTAAGACCGTAGACTTCACGAGTTTTGATAATTCGACGTCGAAATAGTGCATATTTTGTAGTTCAAATATATATTTTTAAATATTGTGAATATTCCTGTTGTAATTTTTCACTATTTTATGACTTGTATTTTCTCCCCTCTATTCTAGCTACACTACATACATAGACTAATCTTTCTTATAAACACTATCCCCATATACAGTGTCAATACTTAGGACTTCGTTCCAGGTATGCTACCGCGTAATGATGCAGCTATGCGGCAACCACTCGCTGCCAGTACTGGCGGTGCAACTGCTCTTCCTAATGAAACGAGCTGGGTTGCAGCCGAATGCACTCACCTATGGGTACTATAACCGGTGTGTGCTCGAAGCTACGTGGCCGCAGGATATGCCTAGGTAACTATCTAAATTCTAGACAAATAATAATTGTTTTTTTCTAAATTAGACTTAATGAAACTGCAATTCGAACGTCTAGTTAACGATAGACGGACCTCAAAATGCTCGCTGTTCACCACTTTCTATGTGTTTTGATTACGAAGTAGGAAAAAACCTACCCATAAATACATGTTGGATTTTTTTTTCCAAAACGAGCGCTTTGAAGGCTCGATTGTTGGTGGGGTTCGATATCTTAGGTCCAAAGCTAAAACTATGTGAATATGTTTCTAATCCGACATTAGGAGTAAAACATAAGTTTCTAATATGCGATATTCTTCCTAAATATAATCTTATATATTTTATTTTTATTGCTTGTCTAAATTTAGGATTTATTTTAGTCTACTTATGTTACTAAATACCATCTTATTTCTTGTTTTACAGTGGAGCGCAGTTACTATGGAACAAACTCCGCATAGCAGTGGTGGGTGCAGCATTGTTCCGGAAAGCGGGAGCGCAGCGTGCTGGCAGAAATACACTGAATATGACTTCCGCCGGCAGTAAGATATTGTGTTCTTTTTTAAACATTTCAAATGAAGTCTTCACTAGACTTTTTGTCGTCACGGAAAATTGCGCGAGTTATTTGCGCAGCACCCGCCGTTGAGTTTTGCAATATCTGTAGTAGTACTGTTTCTCTCATAACTATGTGAATTTTAATTGAATGGTTCTTGTCTTAAAATATTATTTTAGTCTCGTTGGACAGATAAATTGGTGTTAAATAGGTTGAAACACAAATAATCATGCCCTATTTTTTTCCAATAATGCTTTCTCTAATGTCAATTGTAACATAAAACTATCTTTATAGTCAAACTATCTTCTGCCAGCGGTTTCACCCGCGTCCCGTGGGAACTACTCGGCGCATCCGGATAAAATGTAGTCTATAGGCTTCCTCGATAAATGGGCTATCTAACACTGAAATAGTTTTTCAAATCGGACCAGTAGTTCCTGATATTAGCGCGTTCAAACAAACCAACTCTTTAGCTTTATAATATTAGTATAGATATAATACGTGTCAATAATATTAGGTAGCAGTACGTTACCGCGTGTACGTTCTGCGGCGGCGGTAGGCGAGGGCGGCGAGTTAGCCGGACTAGCCAACATGGCTGCCTGCGAACCTGCACACAGCCGCACTAGTCTTGACTCAGGTAATATTATTATTCTCACTTATATGATACATGAAGTTTCCATAATATTAGTTATTTATTTCATCCACTGCTGGACTGCTGGAAGTTGGGGATATTATATCCACCGCGTTATAATATAACCATATGTAATCACAGCCCAATGTGGGTGGGATATTGTTCTTTTTCAAATAATGTTTACACTGGATTTGGTATAATTTTAGCCCGTTATGTGGATTCATTTCATATGTATTTTTTGTGGTCTAATGTGGAAAATATACACGATGCCTGTAAAGGGCACAATAGAGTTATCATCCACATCTGTTTACACTAAAAGGATGCTAACATTTTTCGAAAGAATAATCTTGTTCTAGCTTTAGTTCGCTCTAAACTAAACGCATCCTTATACAGTCTATCCCCTGAATCCAATGGGACAGGGTCATTTACCAAACTTTATTTTTTCTTCTTGGACATCCTTCTATAATATAATGTCGTGTACAGCATGCGAGCGTGACGCAGAGGCCCGGTCCAACGCGTTCGAGGCGCTGGTGCGGCGCGGCAACATCGTACGCGACGCGCACTCGCGGACACACGCACACGCCATGTCCGCCGCCGCCGGCATACTTATCTCAGGTACGTTGTGCAAGTCTTAACGTCATTCGTCATTTGCCTAAGTAATTTATACCTTTTAACACAATTTTAAGTTTCAAGGTAACTTTTGTTTTTTGTTGTCTGGCATAAGTCAAATAATGACAAGGAAAAATTAATATCAGAAATGTTGAGTTGTAATTTTGACAACACTTTATAATTTTTGACTTCCCGGATTTTATTTAAATACTAGTGCTTACCTACATCCGGTTAGAAGCCGATACCAAATAGTCTAAACATTTACCCAAAAACAGGTATTCCGATTAGTCAAGTTCAACCACTCCTAATATTCAATCCACAGCGATGTTATTAAAATGGTTGTATTTTTATATCAATAGGCATACCGTCCAATCCAGATTTGAGTGAAGCATCAAGACCGAGAAGTAATTCATTGAACAACGAAGACTCTAGTACACCTATACCAATACCAGAAAAAAGACAGGTACAGTTATTTTTCTATAAATACCGTAACTTTATAGAATGGTTTCCATATCTTTGTCCAATGAAATGGATGTCTGATAAAACTTAAAGAATAAATTTCGGTAGTAATTGCAAATCTTCAACCGTCCGAAATTCCACCAAAAATGTACGTGCACCAAAGTTGCATTTTTACGGGCATTTTAGGAATGTTTACGAAGAGCGAGTAGGCTAGAAGGAAGAAACATTTATGTAAGTCACACTGCTGGTAGAGGATTCTTCTTGAGACGAACCTTTATTTTGCGAAAATTTTAATAATCACCAGTTCAAACTTCCGTTTTTGGAAATCCTACTTTCTGTTCAATTAAATACGGTTAATTTTACGATACTTATTAGGGTGTTTCATTTTTCCAAAGTTGTGATTTTCACATGACTTTGCTTTTCCCCTGAGTCTCAGTGTTACCAAAGATACGTGTGCAAAATTTCATTAAGATTGGACAGTATTTAAAGGTTGCACACATTGATCACTTTTACCAAAAGCAATGTTTTTTACTTAGGTACTTCTATTATTCTACTGTAAGTTATTTTTCCTGTAGTTTTTAAAATCTCTGTATTTTTATTGATTATTTACAATAAATATATCTTCTATACTTATAATAAATCTGTAGAGAGGTCAATTCTGTACATTAAATATATTTACAAAATAACTATCAGGGGGTGATTAGGGATCGATACTGATGCCAAAAATGCAATCAGTAGAATTTTTGTCTGTCTATCTGTATTACCGTAATAAAACCAAAAACTACTCGACGGCTTTTAATGAAACTTGGTTCAATTGTTATTCACACTCCTGACATGGTTATAGTATACTTTTCATCACGCTACAATCAATAGGAGCAGAGCAGTGAAGGGAAATGTTGGCAAAACGGGAGAAGTTACTTCATTTTTTAAACTTCCGTCTCGTGTGCAGCCTTTATGTTTAAAGCTACACAGAATAATATTATATAGGATAATATTATAATATTCTTTTTAAAATTATATTTAAAAAATACCCTACGACATTTTAGGTTTATATTTTATGGTTTACTCACAATAATACGAGTAACTCCCGATAGCTTAACAGTTCGAAGCTTTCTGATTGTATTTTTACGTTTATAACACTCTCAGAACTCGTGCACGAAGGTTTCCGTATGAAAAATGAACACATCTATTACCTACCTACAAATAGCCAAAATTCAAAACATGGTATCATTAGAATTTGA
>NWSH02000537.1:5887235-5904569 GCA_002382865.2 Heliothis virescens
AAAACGAGCCCAAATTCGGTACACCTTATTATTTTCGTCGCGGGAAGTTCCATTAGCAGACACCGAGGGTATACCTTCAGGTCACTTCATCAAGTCTGGTGGTAAGGTCTCATCATAACTTACAAAACGAGCCCAAAACTCGTTCACTAGATCTATTCGTCGCGGAGTTCCATTAGCAGACACCGAGGGTATACCTTCAGGTCACTTCATCAAGTCGCGGTGTAAGGTCTCATCATAGCTAACAAAACGAGCCCAAACTCGGTACACCTAGATCTATTCGTCGCGGAGTTCCAGTAGCAGACATCGAGGGTATACCTTCAGGTCACTTCATCAAGTCGGTGGTAAGGTCTCATCATAACTTACAAAACGAGCCCAAACTCGGTACACCTAGATCTATTCGTTGCGGAGTTCCAGTAGCAGACACCGAGGGTATACCTTCAGGTCACTTCCATCAAGTCCGGTGTGTAAGGTTTCATCATAGCTAACAAAATGAGCCCAAACTCGGTACACCTAGAATAAATTCGTCGCGGAGTTCCAGTATAGCAGACACCGAGGGTATACCTTCAGGTCACTTCATCAAGTCCGGTGGTAAGGTCTCATCATAGCTAACAAAACGAGTCCAAACTCGGTACACCTAGATCTATTCATCACGGAGTTCCAGTAGCAGACACCGAGGGTACACCTATCTTCAGGTCACGCCATCAAGACCGGAGGTAGTCTCATCATAGTCATCGTACATAACCAACACAACCAGTAAACTTTTTATGGTTATCTAAACGCAGATAAGTACTTGAGTACACAAAACACAAAATAAATTATCCAAGTTTCAAAATGTGTTTATTTGACTATAATTCCAGTAGCTAAGTGAGCCTACATTTGTGTGAGTGAGATGTGTCAATGTAGTAGTTCAATTTCATGCCTATCAATTTTGCAAACGCGTCCTTAACATTTGTATGTGACAGTTGCAAAGGAAAAATAAACGATTTCTTCGCCCCCCCTAGAATTCTATTCGTTCATTAATGGCGACAAATAAATTTAGACCTGTCTGAACTTTTTCTCTTTCTACGCAATCTTCAAACTAATATCTGAGTATTCTTTTATACCATTTCTAGGTAGGGAAGGCGACTCGTGCTTAGCAGAATCAAGCTTCGTAGAATCACATCCGATTGTGTACTGGAACTTGGTATGGTTCTTAGAGAGAGCGAACATCGAGAACCATCTACCTGATCTACTCTGTCCGGACTTCCAAGCAAGATACCTTAGTACGGACATGCTACATGAACCGGAGAAAACTGGTAAGTTTTTTAACTATTCTGAATATTTTCGCTATTGTTTTTGTCCTGTATGTAAATATCCAAAATGCCTGCTTTTCTTCTCGATTTGATAGTCTGGTCGAAGGTTCAAGTTATTCCTGTACATTAAAATTATAAAATAGTCTTGGGCGAGATTCAACCAGTATGCGGCACTGGGACGCACCCAATGACTCTTTTTGTTTACTTGCCCTAGCAAACAGTAACAAATTACGTGCGAGCATTTCTAAAATATCAGTGAAATTGCAACTTATTTGTCCGCGTACAATTTTGTTAAAATCTCACCACTCGATAATCCTTTCTGTTCACCATAATAAACACTGCTCCATTGCTTATCCTTGTCTATATTTTCTTTCTTCCATTCCTTTGTACGTTTTCAGAGAGATCGAGATATTTATCTTGCTCGGCAATTCGTATTTACTTCGCCACGTCAGCCGAAACTATCAAATAAATATTTTCAAGAATAAAATGCTCAATTTGTATTGAATGTTACTGTTAGTATTTTAGAGTCTTAACTGTATCAACTTTGTAGAATGTATTAATCTATTTCCCCCATTGTCAGTTGTAGTTTTTTAATTCGATATTTTTTCAGAGTAAGAACATTAGTGCCGTAAAGTGAAACGTACATATTATGCCTCAAAATTCGAATTTAGTTCTTTATGTCCGACTCAGTAGATTTGTATAGGCAAATTAGCAGAGAATTAAATCGTAGATGCGCTCTGTGTGTCTGAAAAAAATCGTTCCACAAGCCTGTTCAAATCTCACACGCGTAGTATTGTACCGTTACTTTCGCTCCGAGATGCGAACTTTCAATCGCTCCGCCGTCTCCTTCTCTAGCATAACTGCTTCGCAGAAAGAGGCGACTCTCTCGTCCCGCATTATGGCTTGAACCAGGGCTGGGCCGCCGCCAATTGCCGCTACGAGGACACGGCGGTGCCCATCCAAGGCAGGGCACACCTCCAGTGTGCTCCACCGTGTCCTCTGGGCCGTAACGGTCGCAGCCGCCTATACCCTTAGTACGGCTAACGGTCACATACAGCCGTCTTAACTTTAGCGAGGTCGCATTTACGGTTTAGCTCTCTGCAAACTATTTGTATATGCTACTAAAACTTGTCCTAGTTTTTGGTACTTTTGTTAATTAAATAGCCGTACTTTAATTTAAGTGTTTAAAGCTCTTAAAATTCATGCAATCAGCATTCAGTAGTATGCTTATTTGACAAAAGCGATATATTTGAACACTGCAATCTGCGTACACAGGCGGTTGCCGCGTGATCTGCACGTGGGAGCTGCCGCGCAGCAGCAACAGCGACGGCAGCGAGGCGGGCGCGGCGCTGCACGCGGCGTGGCGCGGCCGCCGCCGCCTGCACCAGCGCTCGCGCGCGCTGCAGGCGCTGCTGCTCACTGAGGACGACCAGCACGCCGGACACACGTCAGTAGCCCCATACACTCTTACATAGTCTACGGTGGGACGCCAATTCGACACGACCAGAGATCGACAGCGCCACGTGATTTCCGAGGCACGGAGTAGTCTCGCTACATTAGGTCCTTTGGTGCGAACAACGGACGTTCGACGCGGATGCCTGCTCCGCATAAACGTTTAATGTCATCTCATAAAGAACGCTGCGTAAGGTGGGTCACCATCGCCCGCGCCGCAGGCGTTTGTGCATACATCATTGAGCTATGTTATCCGCGTATCGAATGCCCGCGACGAATACCCTACACTACCACAATACGACTTATCTGAACAAGTCAGCCTGTCACATGAACTTGTAATACTTTATGACACTTTAAAACGTCCCACTATCCTAATACAATAAAATTTATTCCAGTGTGGCACTGGCGGTCCTCAATGGCTTGCTAAGCAACGATCTGTCAGACGCTCTACAAAAACTTGCTACGTGGAGAGAAAACACATCCAACAACAAACGATACCATTCCTTCTACAGGTAAAAAATACAAATATACAAAATTATTCTCGAAAAAGTGGAATATTTCTTCTTCAAAAATATATTTTCAATTTACAGAGACATATTGTTCCTCGCAATGGCGGCTCTCGGCGACCATAATATCGACTTGATAGCCCTTCAACGTGAGTACACTCGCGCTCTCGACCAACTGGGAGGAGAGGCGAGGCCGCAGGACCTGCCGCCATCACCCACTGCGGTGTGCTGCCGACATTACTTCAAGCGGCTACGACTCCTCGCAGAAGAATGAAGAAGATATTTAGACTACAAGCAATTTGCATACCATTACTGTAGTATGCAACCTGCCAGTTAGGGACAATTTACGTCATGTAAATTTTGCTTCTCTGAAGTCAGCCATTTGTAGCCTTGCGCATACGCAGCGCCAGTGGTGACCAACTTCAGAAGCACAAGGTTTTTTGACGTAAAGAATAAAAACAAACGCGTGTCAAACCGCTTCTCAATATACCGACCCGCTGTTGTGCAGTCTGACGTAATAGAATAAGTCTCTGCAACCATGCAGTATTTGTGCAACCTGTGTATGTGACGCAGGGTTGCCAATGCACGATTTTAATTATTTCATATTAACGTAACTCCGGCTTGCAATGCTTTTATTTACGACGCGGCTACTCGAATAAGAGTTCCGAATATCTTCTGTTTTTAGGGTTCCGTAGTAAACTAGGAACCCTTATAGTTTCGCCATGTCTGTCTGTCCGTCCGTCTGTCCGTCCGCGGATAATCTCAGAGACTGTTAGTGCTAGAAAGCTGAAATTTGGTACCAATATGTAAATCAACCACGCCGACAAAGTGCAAAACTAAAAAGTGGAAAAAATTGTTTTATTAGGGTGCCTCCCCTACACGTTAAGTGGGGCGTGATTTTTTTTTTCTTTTCAACCCCAACGTGTGATATATCGTTGGATAGGTATTTTAAAATGAATAGGGGTTTACTGAAATCATTTTTTGATTATGTTAATACTTTCGGAAATAATTGCTCCAAAAGCCGAAAAGTAGGCGTCCCCCCCCCCCTCTAACTTTTGAACCGCAAGTTTAGAAAATATGAAAAAAAATCTCAAAAGCAGAACTCTACATAAACTTTCGAGGAAAATTATTTTGAACAAAAAAAACGAAAAAACAAAGTTATTTTTTGTAGCCGAAAAATGTTTGTATTTTGGCTAGTTGTAGGTAATAGATGCGTTCAGTTTTCATAGAAAATGGTACGGAACCCTTCGTGCGCGAGTCCGACTCGCGCTTGGCCGGTTTTTTTACATACATTATTATTTACATTTAAACCAGTATATGTATAATGAGTAGAAATGTATTGTTGATAAAGAGTTATTATTTTTTTGTAGTTTAGTTTTGAGATTTTCGTTCTATATACAAAACTAGTAGGGAGTACCGTCCATTTTATTTTAGAACGATAAAGTTTATCGAAGCATTACATTTGTGTATGACTATGACAAACCGGAACTTGACGAACTTCTTAAGCCCGTCCAAACGGGATCAAGGTATGCTTGATTCAACATAAAATCTATTATATACATAATGAATCTATTCATAAAATTCTTAACCATAAGGTCACGACTGTAAGATAGAAGGAATTGCGCGAGTTATTGTGGCCTAAGTTTCATGAACATTGCCCCAAAAGTATATTACGAGGTATCATTCACTCATAAGCAATCTATGTAATAAATTCACGTTTCGGCATATCCATTAGTCTAGGATCGTGGGTGCTAAGTTGAGTAATTGGGACGGTGACCGCAGTAACGTATGTACATAGAGTTGTTGTATAGTGTAGGTGTAAGGCCACAAAGGGCGATATATAATTGTGCTTAACATTGTGATGCCAGTGCTGTAACGCGGTTGAATTCGTAAACGAATTGTATTAAGAGTTTGTGTGTGTGTTTACATAGTCACATTATTTATGTCCCAGGCACCCTGTGTGGTTTAACGCAATAATCATTACTCTAATTGTGCAATACCGATGTTTTGTACAGACAGTCAATTTTGTGATATCAAACACCAATTTTCAGAGACACTAAATAATGTGACTGCCAAAATTCAAAAGTATTCATGAAAGTGTCAATATAGTTAGTTGATATTATGATGAAATCATATTTGTTTGTTTCTATTATCTGTTCTAAATTACTTTTTACGCCTTTAGAAGCGTCGCACGACTCGACTTAAAATGTACTAATATTGTCACTGTTTCACTGTTTTATCAATACAAGGAGAACAATAACAGAATGAATTGAATGTAACATGTACATAAAATGGTTTACACTAATTGGCAGTAACTCTGTACTGCAACTCGCAAATACTCAGGATACTAACCAAGTATTTCATATTATTTGTAATACAGAATAATACACAACACTATTTATTGAAACTAACCTTAGACACTAAAGTCAAACTAATTTTTCGAACAAATTCTAGTGATTCTTATTTATTTGAATCTACAATCCTATGAATGTGTACATCTTGGCTTACTACTTTCTTGTATCCAATTTTATAACATTTAACACAAGAATTTCACTACTTGACGACTACGAATTGTATGTACACTAGTGATCATGTACAAGCCATATTGTTAGTTCCATAAAAATTGTACAATGAAGCCACAAGGTTATTTCAAGTTGTAAAATATTCACTGTAAGCAAAAATTGAAGTTTAATTATGTATATTATTCATAGCTACAGTCATAAAAGACAAGCAATTAACTTATGGGAGTTCTGTTATTGAATAAAGATTATTTTATTTTGACAAGTGTAATAAAATGCATATAATTTTTATAAAAAAAATATATAAGGCTTCAATATTGATTGTTTTATTTACTACTTAAAACTAGATATTTACATTTTATGACATACCTAACACTCTGTATAAGAATTTTCCATCATGATCATAATAGCAATCATTCACTTTATATGTAGCACCTTTTTTGTATGCCTTCTTTGGAATTCTAATTCTTTCAGGATAGTTCATGATTTCTTTAGGGTCCTGACTTTTGTTCTCATATTCTATGATGCCTTCTTTCTTATGACTTTCATGGAACAGCTCTATTTCTTCCTTTACTTTTTCAGAAATTGATGGAGTTTGTGTTTTGGTAGAAGTCATAATCATTCTATCATTCATGTCAACATTACCACCTCTTTCTAAACGGTTTTTTATCCTTGCTGCAAGTTCATCTAGAGTGGTTACCTTAGGGTCCTTTTTCTGTTTTGGATGTACTTTCTCTGAATTTGTGGCTTGAGGACTTGCTAGAGCAAGGGTGCTTGTATCATCTGTAGCATTGTCCATATTTGTTTTGTTCTCCTTTTCTGCACACTTTCTTACTATTCTCTCAAATTCCCCTATATCTTCTTCTTTAGGAGTAATATCGATTTTGATTGATTCTTTGTTCAAAGGGGGAATAGATCTGTCAGAAAATTTGAGAAAATGTTTTCTCAGTTCAGGAGGTATGTCTAGGGAACCCTCCTTCAGTTCTTTCCAGTTTCTCATGACTGAATGGTCGTGACGTGTAATGCGCTGTTCCGTGGCTGGCTTCCATGGAAATTTGAGCAGTTTCTGCAAAAAGCGATTATAATTCAGACAAGAAAATAACAAAAATTCCTAAATAATTAATCAATATTGTGGTAAAAGATATTTTATACCTTTTGTACATATTTTTTTAAATTATTAAGCTAGCCATACAAACACAGATTAAGACAATAACATCTTGCAACCTCATCATCATGGTAATACTTTCTCATTCACGAAACTGCTCCTAAACAACTGTAACAACTTCTGAAGAAAATCTACCTTGACTACTTGTTCAGTAACTGGAAAACTCTCGGCAATTTTCTCCGGCGTCCATTCATCAGGCTGAGTGCTAGCCAAGTGTCGTATCTGTTCCTTCTCACTCCATGTCAAGAGATTAGGCATATTCTCTTTGAAGTATTTTTCCTTGACGATGCGGTGACGAAGCTCATATTTGCCGATCAGTGTCTCGTTCTGGTGTTCGTTGTAAGCTTCTCCGACCTGTAAAATGGTCAAGAATAATGAGGATGTGAATGCAAAACAAAAATGTGAATGGTTTACTATTAGGGTCGAACTCAGCGCGTAATACATATCACGAGGAGTGTACTCACATTGTAGAAGTCACTCTCTGACTGTTCAACGATTTCTTGAATATCTTCCTCTTTTATTGGCAGACCATCTTCCTGAAAGGCTTTCACTTGTCTGTTTATTCCCGGGTTGGGATTCCTGGACTCTACTCTTCGGTTTCTCAAATTACGAATGATAACCTTATCACAGGTACGGTATAACTGCCTCAAATGAACGCCAAACATTGTGTTACAATTATTAATAAATCGCAAAAATAGTCAAATAGGTGATTTAAAACTATAAGGGATAATAACTTTGTTGTGATAATTTCTAGGTTGACAAGCGAACATTTGACATTGACGTTGACGTTGAGTTTTTTACTTGATTTCCTAGATAAATGGCTTTTGACACGAGTTATGTTAACTGTATCAGTGATCTTTAAAATTATAACTTAGAAGATATCACATTATGCAGATTATTTTGTGGGACATTACAATATCGTCAAACTATAAAATTACTTTTATACTCAATACTCAATTCTTTATTAGCATTCCATATGTTATACAGGTGGTAGGTACATTTTATAATATAGAATCAATATGGACCCTATAGGGCACAGCTTAAAGAGGTTGGAGAGTTATACACTAGCTTATTAAATAATTATATTATATTCGTTATGTTTGGGTGAGTGTGTGTGTTTGTGTGTGTGTGTGTGTATGTGTGTGTGTGTTTTATTTAATTATTTCGTTTCATTTTTTAATAGATTTGTCTTCCATGTATTCCTTTATTGTGTAATAGCATTTGGTATGGAGAAATTGTTTTAATTTATTTATAAATATTGTGGTCTTAGGTTCGTCTTTTATCTTTTTTGGTAGATTGTTATAGACTTTGATGGAGCTTACTAATGGACCGGAAGAGTGTATTTTGAGTCTGGATGTTGGTAAATTTAGTCTTTTTTTATGCCTTAGGTTGTATTTATTTTGAATTTCTTCGCGGGTATTATAAAATTCTGGATTTTTTCGGACAAATTTACAAATTTCTAAAATATATAAACAAGGAAGCGTAAGTATTTTATGTTTTTGAAATTGAGGTTTACAGCTGTCTAATTGGTCTATATTTGTTAAAATTCTGATAAGTTTCTTTTGTAGGGTAAATTATGGTATGTGAATCGGTGCTGTTCCCCCAAAGTATGATCCCATAACTGAGCCATGCTTGGGCGTACGCATAGTAGGTGACGAGTGCAGTTTGGAAGTTGGTGGTTTTCTTTATTTCGCGTAAGGCATAGGTGAATTTAGAAAGTTTTGCTCTAATCTTTTGAATGTGGGATTTCCAGTTTACATGTTCATCTATTGACAATCCTAGGAGAGTGAAGTTGTTAACCTGTTCTAGTTTATTATTATTGTATGTGTAGTCTATTTTTATGGGGTCTCTTTGGTGTGGGTGGAAGGTCATTAGTTTGGTTTTGGTGAAGTTTATTTCTAGGTTGTGGTTATTCATCCAAGTAATAGGCTAGTGGTTTTACTGCGGAAATCAATATTCTGTCTATCTCTGGATTTGCTTACTAGTGATAGAATTTTGACATTAGCCCCAGTTAGCCCCATACAAGTAATGTCAAATTCCTATCTCTGGTAAGCAAATCCAGAGTTAGATAGGTTATTATGAACGGCCGTAAGTCGTTCAACGGAAAGTATCTCGCACCCAGATAAAATTAGCATATATGTAAGTAACCGTTTCCACAACAAACTATACCTAACTACAGATACATTATAATCGGTCCCATCGTGTTATCTTAACAAAAATCAAACAAATAATTAAGATAAATGCAACGCCTGGAAGCGGGAAATTCAAATATAAAATGTTTTTTTTTTCATGTTTTACCTAAGTTAACATTTAATAAGAGGCGTGATCTTATCTTTTGCGGATATAATATACCACAAAGTAATTTCTGATGTCCTTGTTTAACTCCGAAAATTCGTACAATTCAAATGTTCTTCGATATACTTACTATGATATTTCACAATAAAAAGTTTATCGTGTCTCCAGTTGATTCTTTACGGTGAAACCCAATCAAAAACAAACAGTAATTACTTGTATATGCATATGTATTTAAATGCTTTGTTTTTTTGTTTAACTATAATGTTTGTTTATCTCCATTCTGGTTGACGTCAGTAAGGCAAAAAACGCAGGCCGAATTGGTCTGCGTACACGTTTAGTCAGGCAAGTCTCCTCAGGTATAAGAAAAATAAGTAAGTACCTATATATATAGTATACATATCTACCTATAACTGATAGCAATTATGTTTAGATTATTCCGCAATGATAACTAAAATTATATTTAGAATACCAACTAAATAGCTGTTTCTCACGCGTCTACCCGCTTCCCAAGGTAATGTGACTTCCCCAACAAATTCAAATAAGCATGACGACTAAAAAAATCTAATTAGTCCGTCTTTTAGTTAATAATAAAGTATTACACTTGTTTTCGTTTTTCATCTAAACAAATAATTACTTACGAAGCTATAGACTGTTGAAATTACGGACCCCCCCTCCTACACTTTATTACTCATTATCTTTGTTATTAATCATAGATTTTTAAAAACAAAAAATACGAGTCCAATATTAGATAATAATCTAAATTACGGACCAATTGGATTTGTTCATATTTTACCCTGTCGTCATCCCGATTGTAGGTATCTCCTAGTTTTCAGAACCCCTATACCTATACCTATTAAGCTTCGCAAGCTCACGCTTTTACAATTTTAGTACATGCTTACGTTTCTTTAGAATAAATACTTGACATAGCATAGCACCCTTCCATAACCACGAACAAACCATGATGTTCGACCTTAGGTACCACTCAGCCTTCCTCTTTATCTGCGGAGTTCGATATTCTGTCTATCTCCGGATTTGCTTAGGTACCTACTAAAGATTGGAATTTAACATTACTCGTAGGTATGGGGCTAATGTCAAAATTCTATCTCTAGTAAGCAAATCCAGAGATAGATAGGTTATTGGGAACGGCCGTAATAGAACTCTTCATGAACAGTTCCAGTGCGAAAAGTGGCAAGTTATAATTTATTATTATTGATACAAGTTTCTGACGCATTAAAACAGGCTCCTATAAACAAGGGTTATCCCCATCACACGGGTAGGTAGGTACCTGTTGGGGCAGTTTCAATGACCAGGTTATGGGTAAACACCATAGGTATTTTATTTACATTTCTGTGGTAAACACCTATATTTATTACTAGCTTCTGCCCGCGACTTCGTACGCGGAACATGTCGCTTATGCCAGCGATAATGGGTCGTCAAAATCAAAGATCTGGAACGTCTGATGTCGAATTTTAGGAGTCCGGGGAAAAAACTGGTTGCGCGAGACGATTCGAGACGTTTCAGATCTCTCATTTTTGTAAGTCAAACAACTTTTACTAAAATGTCACTGTCTCTTTCTTCAAAAACATAGGACTTCGATACAAACTATCAACCCCCGTTTTACACCCCTAGGGGCTGATTTTCGTAAAATCCGTTCTTCAATCATTTCTACACCCTATAACGGATCTATCTGCTAAATTTCATGTCTCTTACTTCAAAAATATAGGACTTCGATACAAACTCCCAACCCCCTTTTTACACCCCTAGGGGTAGATTTTCATAAAATCGATTCATAAATAATTTTTACACCCTATATCGGACCTATCTGTTAAATTTCATGACTCTTACTTCAAAAATCATTGGACTTCTATACAAACTACCAAACCCCTTTTTTACCCCTTAGGGGTGGAATTTCCAAAAATCGTTTCTCAGAGTATTTTTACACCCTATGAGGAACCTACCTGCCAATTTTCAAGTTGGAAGGTGTTATAGTGTCCGAGATTTCATTGTTAATCAGTGAGCTTTCATATCACCGCGGTTTTACTCGCGTCCCGTGGGAACGACTTGCCGTATCGGATAAAATATAGCCTATGTTACCCGCGGATAGTGTAGCTTCCCAACAGTGAAAGAATTTTTCAAATCGGTTCAGCCGTTTTTGATTCCATCGCGAACAGACAAACAGACAAACAGACAAACAGACAAACAGACAAACAGACTAACAGACAAACCGACAAACAGACAAAAATTTAAAAAACGATTGTTTTGGCTTCAGTAGCATACAAATAATGCATAACACTAATTTTTTCGAAAAAATATTCAATGTAAAGACACAGCTCTGTCTACAATTTTATTATATGTATAGATTATTATATGTATAGATAGCTTCTGCCAGCAGTTTCACCCGCTTTCCGAGGGAACTACTCCCCGTACCCGGATAAAAAGTAGCCTATATGTTATTCTGATATATAAGCTATATTACTGCCAAGTTTCATCAAATCACTGAAATCCGTTCAGTGGTTCCTAAGATTTGCATATGCAAACAGACAAACTTTTAAACATACAAAGAGATAAGCATTTTTTTCCAATCATTTCTCTTTTTTCATTTATATATTTAATGTACGGACACGATTTTTTTCCTGTTTTCTATACTAATATTATAAAGAGGAAAACTTTGTTTGTTTGTTTGTTTGGTTGTAATGAATAGGCTCAAAAACTACTGGACCGATTTTAAAAATTCTTTCACCATTCGAAAGCTACATTATCCACGAGTGACATAGGCTATATTTTATCCGGGTACGGGCAGTAATTCCCACGGGATGCGAGTGAAACCGCGGGAAAACGGCTAGTATTATATATGTGAGATGAGATTACCTGTGTGAACCAGAAACCTGAAAAACAATGCAATTTTAACGTAATACTTTTTTTTCACAATATAATTTTTTTATTTCCATAAATATACATATTTTCTGATATACAATTATATAATCTACGTCTATATATATACATTATACATACAAACTAAAACAATAACGTATAATATAATACTAATTTATAAATGGTTGAAAAATTGTGAAGACGGTAATGTTGCCTGAAGGTTTAAAGAACATCCTTCCACCAGCAAATATAAAACAATATTCCTGACCTGACCTAGTTTAGTGATTGTTTTCGTATGGCAAATTTTCCGATCACCGAAAATCAATTCTGCAACATTTGTTCTCCTAATCATTAATCTAATGGTCCAAATCACATATTGATTACAAATTATATAGAAAGGTCCCTTACATTTAAGATCCGAGCACTTGTCCCAGATAGTTTCCATGCCTGCATTGAATCAGGTTTTTTGCCCAGCACACGGCTGCCATTGCACGCTATATTTCTGAATACTCTTGCATTATACGGTTTGATTGGTAATTACTTACATATTGTGCTAGATTTTTATTAGTGATTTCTGATTTCGTCTTAAGTTTTAATTGGGTAGGCTTAGATAGCTCATGATATAGCGAAGATAATATGTTCTCTTTGTATTTCAGTTGCATTGCCACTCCACGTTACAATTTTTTTCTGCTTGGCTTCTGAAATTGTAATAATCAAATTATTTGTTCTAAGTAAGTAGACATGTGCCTTATTTTCAGATAATCGTATATCTATTCGTATAGTCTTCCGCTCGAATATCTACACGTATTCAAATTTTAACATTTGAGTAGTGTAAGTAGCTTTCTGAACATTCCCTAACCCGGCTGCAGTAGCAATGCATTTACAAGCCAAAATTCAAGGATGTATTATCATGTAAATAATAATACATAAATTATTACAAAATCATAAACTGAGACGGTCCGGGCAAGACGTATATCCAGAGGTCTTGAGAAAACGCTCTCGTCAATGGTTGCGTTCAGTAGTCCGCGAGTGGCCGGCGCATAAACGCGTTCGCAATCAAACTGTTAATTTGTAACACATCTGTAACGGTGTCGGCGAACTTTCGATTTTGGAACACTTTCAAAATAAAGCCAGAATATTTTTATTGGTTTTTAGCTGATCTCAGTAAACGTGAGTACTTATATTTTTTTTATATACAACATTTTTTTATGTAATGTAGTAGGTATCGATTTAATTAAAACAAAAATATTCGACGAATATTCCATATTAAAATTCCTTTTATTTTATTCAGAAAAAAAAATTTGTCAATTCATAGGTTAATCATTTAACATTTAAAAATCGTAAAGTTAAAAATAATAAACAATGAATATTTTTACCTAATGCAAATTTTATTTCCCATTTTTGTAATTGTTGCGACAGTAAATATAATTTTATAAATGAAATTAAACGTTACATGCTCAATGAGAATTTTATATCGGTATTTTATCTTAAATTATAGATTACGATTGTTTTATCGGCTTCAAAATATTTCACTAGATGGGTGATTATCTGAAATTTGGTTAACTTGGTGTTTCCATCGATTTTCACAATATTATAATAAAAAAATCTATATTTGAAACTACTAAGCGATGTTATTAAGTCCATTTAGTTTGGTCACTCAATTTGATGTATGTCATAATATTCTTTATTTCCAAAAAACGCAATTTCGTACTCCAAATATCAGGCCCTAGCCATGTAATATCTCCCGAATTTAGTATTCATTTCATTCTAATTATAGTTCTGTAGGAATAATTAGATCAAACTCTATTTAAATCTGTTTACTATGACATTACTAACATTAGCATTACGATTTAATTTGTAATAACAATATTTTTCATCACATTATTTCAAGTAAAAAAGTGTAATCGATAAAAATATCAGGCCCTAGTCATTAACGAAATTCTAAAATACGCCGCATCCAAGCATTAGGATTTTTCATACATTAGTAGATACGATAGCATCGGTGTGAAGTTAACTGCAAACACGGCCCAACTCGCGGTAGCTGTTTTGTTATTGGTGCAGTCGCCGACTTTGCTACGGAAATACGTGCTGTGCCAGTCAAACTTTCAGGCCCTCGCTAAGTCTTTTTGAAGATAACTAATTACTAATTGCCCACATTGCTTATTGTAAATATGTGTTTGGTCTGCCTTGTTATTTTGACCACCTATTGGTTATGATTTTGATTTAAAATAATAGGTTTCATTTGATTTTGTTTCAATTCATCAGTCCCTAAACCGTCAGGCCCTAGTCGTAATAGTGACTAAACCTATAAACCTCTCATTTATAGATACGATTGTTTTATCGGCTTCAAAATATTTCACTAGATGGGTGATTATCTGAAATTTGGTAACCTTGGTGTTCCATCGATTTTCACAATATTATAATAAAAAAATCTATATTTGAAACTACTAAGCGATGTTATTAGTCCATTTAGTTTGGTCACTCAATTTGATTATGTCATAATATTCTTTATTTCCAAAAAACAGCAATTTTCGTACTCCAAATACAGGCCTAGCCATGTAATATCTCCCGAATTTGTATATTCATTTCATTCTAATTATAGTTCTGTAGAATAATTAGATCAAACTCTATTTAATCTGTTTACTATGACATTACTAACATTAGCATTACGATTTAATTTGTAATAACAATATTTTCATCACATTATTTCAAGTAAAAAAGTTGAATCGATAAAAATATCAGCCTAGTCATTAACGAAATTCTAAAATATGCCGCATCCAAGCATTAGGATTTTTCATACATTAGTAGATACGATAGCATCGGTGTGAAGTTAACTGCAAACACGGCCCAACTCGCGTAGCTGTTTTGTTATTGGTGCAGTCGCCGACTTTGCTACGGAAATAGTGCTGTGCCAGTCAAACTTTCAGGCCCTCGCTAAGTCTTTTTGAAGATAACTAATTACTAATTGCCCACATTGCTTATTGTAAATATGTGTTTGGTCTGCCTTGTTATTTTGACCACCTATTGGTTATGATTTTGATTTAAAAATAAGGTTTCATTTGATTTTGTTTCAATTCATCAGTCCCTAAACCGTCAGGCCCTAGTCGTAATAGTGACTAAACCTATAAACCTCTCATGAACCGTGATAGCTAGAAAGCTGATTTTTTTACAAATGATGTATTTCCGTTGCCGCTATAACAAACAATACTAAAAAACTTAAAAAATAAACATTAAGGGTCCCCATACAATAAACGTGTGAAACCGCAAATCATAACTTGTTATTCATGTATTTGTATAAAACAATTAGTTTTTTGTTGCTGGAAAATGATTGTATTTTGGCTAGTTGTAGGTAATAGATACATTATTTTTTTTTTTATTTAAAAAAACATGAATTTCTCAGAAAATATCTAATAAAGTGACTGGCCCTTGTAGATGCAGTTAAGTAAAGTCATACCTATATTAAAGAATATAAACTGTTCTGATTTTAAACCAAAAACACCACTTTCAAAATTTCGTCCAAATTTAACCAAATTTCAGATAATCACCCAGATTATAGGTTATTTTTCAGCTAAGTAATGCCATGTGCGATGAAATAGTATTTACTTGTAATCAATTATCGCTCTAAGCACCATTTTAATTCATTAGATAGATACCTACGTACCTACTGTCCGAATTAAATATTTTTAATTATATATTAAGCAGTTTTTACACCACAATGGAAGTGAACAGCGAAACTCGCTAAGTTATTTTAATTATTAAATAAATCTATAAAAAAATATATACATAAATTCAGTTTTAACTTAATTAAAGTTTTACCAATTTTTTGTCGTCTAAATATTATTTTAATTAATTACGTCGGTAATTACGCCGACATAAAACTTATATTTTCATACTAGATAACTCTTAGTTTGACTACCAAGTAGAGTTCTTACTTTTGACCTCTTCCGAGTTGATCTCAATTAGTTGATTGATGATAATATCTATTCAGAATACAGGATAGTTTACACTTAGACCGTTTTTTTCACAAAACACAAATGTGACAGAAATAAAATAAAGTTTAAGTTTATATTAAACTGAGTGCCGTTTCACGCTGTAGTTGAAAATATCTAGCGTGATTTTCGCAACCTATTAAAAAGACCCGATACCTGATTTCAATAAAAATACTTACAGATAAGCTAATGACGAACGAAGGATGATAATAAATAATTAAAATAGAGCAGGTTGGAATATTTTAGAAGCAATTAAAGTAATGTTCCACATCGTTTATTGTTAATTAATTATAGATCAGACTCATTAATAAAATCATTTTCGTTAATGGAGATAATGCTTTGGATTAGAGATAAGTTACAAAGTATGATTAAATTAAAAGTGATGACTACCTTACGTGTGGCTACTAAGTGGTCTAGATTTTCAGAAGGAAGGTTGTAATTGTATGTATAACCTGAAGCTAGTGAACCTCCGACTAACGGTCGGCCTGTAAGGCTAGAAATTTGTGAAGTGATGAGTCATAGTACACCAAGGCCAACAGCAAAACCTGGCAGGCCTCAGCCCTGCACATCATCATGCATTTTATTTTCAAAATGTAAAATTATTACGAAAAAAAAACTTCTTCTGTAAGCTTCAAATTTAATAGAATATAGTTTATTTATTGTAATCATGGAAAAAATTGCCAGGCGATTTGAGTAAGCAGAGTATCTGCCAGGGACTCGAAAGGTGCATAGAAATATAGACATGAAATATAATTGTATACTAGTTAGCGCATCTAGTAGAATAATAAGAAAAAATAAAATAAGAAAAAAAAACTAGTTTTGTAAGCTTCAAAATTTAATAGAATATAGTTTATCTTATTGGTAATCATGGAAAAAAAACTGCCAGCGATTTGAGTAAGCAGAAGTATCTGCCAGGCGACTCGAAAGGTGCATAGAAAATAGCTAGACATGAAAAAATTGCTACTAGCAGCGCCATCTATTAGAAATAATGTGAACTGTTACTTTGATTTTCACACAATATTTATGAATAAAAAACGGCCAAGTGCGAGTTCGACAAGTTTAAGTTGCAACATATTTCTAATAGATGGCGCTACTAGTAACAATTATTTCATGTCTAGCTATTCATGCACCTTCGAGTCGCTGGCAGATACTTCTGCTTACTCAAATCGCCTGGAATTTTTTTCCATGATTACAATAAATAAACTATATTCTATTAAATTTTGAAGCTTACAGAAGGAAGTTTTT
>NWSH02000537.1:5913418-5936188 GCA_002382865.2 Heliothis virescens
TTCAAACACAACACTGCTCATCTCATTGAAAAACCGTTTGGTCTTGCCCCTACCGACCTTACTAACTTAACTCCAGTTAACTGAATTCTAATTTGTTGCTAATTATGCATTATTTGTCTATATTTTCAAATTTCAAATTAAATAACAAAACCATTTTGAATCTATAGGAATCTAAAGGAGTTCAGACGTAAAAGTTTGCTGACTAAATCCCATATTCCTTCTGAAGTCTTTTGTATTTTCTGTCTGTTTATCTTTCGAATAAAACTAAAAACTTCAATCCTATTCAATTATGGTACTTATACGATAAGCTTTCCATAATGTATTAATACATAGAAGACCTACGTTTATGTATAACTTGGAAAACTGAAACAATAGCAAGTTTACCGATACCTATCAATAATCTTATCGAAGTTATAATATATTATTTCTATGAACTATACATAAACAATAAGCTGTACTTACATAATAATAAGTTACAATTGTTACACCTTCCTACGTGACTTCAACAATAACAACGCATGAGAAACTTGTTATCTAAATGGAAATCTGAAAAGAAAATGAAAAGCCTTACATCTCTTTTGTTTTGAGCCGGACTTAGCTTATTATGCAAACGTTTCCGTGGATTAGATTGTTCAGAAAAACATGATTTTTGACAGTTTTTTTGGTATGGATATGGTATCGATCGATTATCTGCGGAAATCAATATTCTGTCTATCTCTGGATTTGCTTACTAGTGATAGAATTTTTNCCGTGGATTAGATTGTTCAGAAAAACATGATTTTTGACAGTTTTTTTGGTATGGATATGGTATCGATCGATTATCTGCGGAAATCAATATTCTGTCTATCTCTGGATTTGCTTACTAGTGATAGAATTTTTGCATTAGCCCCATACAAGTAATGTCAAATTCCTATCTCTGGTAAGCAAATCCAGAGTTAGATAGGTTATTGGGAACGGCAGTTAATTGATCTAATACAGAAATCAGAATGCTTCCTCTTCTACCATTTCTAGAATAATCAGACTCTTTGATTCAAAACTGTGGCGTAGTTTCGTGTTTCTATACCAATTTATACTTAAACGTAAACATAAATTAAACGTAGATACCTATATAAAGCCATTTCATTACTATAGACACAGTTACAAGAAACTGTTTTACGATAACCCTAAATCAATGGCAAATTGAGATTCATTTCTTGAATTGGTAAGGAAAAAAACTTATTAGTGTAAGTCGTAAATAAAGACTATTTCATTAGAAAGCAATGTGTCTGATTAGAATAGATTAAAAGTGTACTATTGTCAAAATGCACTGCGCAACGTCCTAGCAGGTCACATTAGTACTAATGATTACTAATAATATTCTCACACATGCACTAATAGAGCCAAACAATTATTTTAAACGGTTACTTACAACAGACTTAACCATCAATTACGCATGACAATTGTTTTCAACAGTGAAATCTTAGCATTCTGTATGTACCTACAGACAACAGCAGGTCAACTTATACGAATCTGTCAAATTTTACCAATCGAACATCAACCTACCTCCATTGTGATAAGGTTGAAAATCTATTGCAGAAATTTGACAGATTGTGGTGACTTGATGTGCTGTTGTCTGTACTGCAACTAACATAAGATGAGTTATTTCTCAAGAAAGCTTTTGTTAATGGTTTTAGGTTAATTTTAACTGACTTCAATGAGAAAACCGTTCACTTCGGTCGCGGTTTTCATGTTATTTGTCTGGGTTAAAATCGGGTTCAACTTAAACGTGGCCCCTATGATAAATCGATTCAGAATTCGGATTTGGAAGTAATTTTAAATCAATAATTTCCAAATAATTGATTCGTTTTGCAATTCATTCACGCTTGTCATCAGTTATTTTTTTTTAGTTGGGTTTATTTTAAGACTAAAAAGACAGTGTTTTGGTTTCGGGGCCACAATTTCAAGTTTCAAAAAAGTTGCAGCATATTAAAGCTTATTAGATTTGACATTTGATTTTGAATGCAACTCTACATTCATTAAATAAATTATCGATTGTGTAATTACAATTTGACCTTTTTAAAATGCATGGCAGGTTCTTACTTAGTTTACTATTATTATAAACTAGCTGCCCGCCCTCGCTTCGCTTCCTGGAAAGCTTCCGATCGGCGTTGGTTTGTACAAAACATAAACTTACTATACACTAAAACCTTCCTCAAGAATTGTTCTATCTATTGTTGAAAACCGAATGAAAATTCTCAAGAAAGCTTTTGTTAATGCTTTTAGGTTAATTTTATTTGACTTCAATGAGAAATCCGTTCATTTCGGTCGCGGTTTCCATGTTATTTGTCCGGGTTAAAATCGGGTTCAACTTAAACGTGGCCCCTATGATAAATCGATTCAGAATTCGGATTTGGAAGTAATTTTAAATCAATAATTTCCAAATAATTGATTCGTTTTGCAATTCATTCACGCTTGTCATCAGTTATTTTTTTTTAGTTGGGTTTATTTTAAGACTAAAAAGACAGTGTTTTGGTTTCGGGGCCACAATTTCAAGTTTCAAAAAAGTTGCAGCATATTAAAGCTTATTAGATTTGACATTTGATTTTGAATGCAACTCTACATTCATTAAATAAATTATCGATTGTGTAATTACAATTTGACCTTTTTAAAATGCATGGCAGGTTCTTACTTAGTTTACTATTATTATAAACTAGCTGCCCGCCCTCGCTTCGCTTCCTGGAAAGCTTCCGATCGGCGTTGGTTTGTACAAAACATAAACTTACTATACACTAAAACCTTCCTCAAGAATTGTTCTATCTATTGTTGAAAACCGAATGAAAATCCGTTCAGTACTTTTCGAGTAAATCGCGAACAGACAGACAGACAGACGCGGCTGGGGACTTTGTTTTATAATAAGTATAGATATAGATAGATGGGAAAGTTGATAAGTATACACTAATAAACAGAAATTGAAAAGTTGGTTCAAACAAAATTTTCAAACCTTCTCAGAAAAGCTCAAGGAAGCTCTTAGAAGTTCAATGTTTGGGACAAATAAGGAGTATATCTGAGTACATACATATAACGAAGTAGACAGTGGTTTAACCTTGCCAGTAACATGAACATGACCGGTTAGCAATACTTACTTTCGAATAATAATCAGTACTTAAGTATAAGTATCGTCCAAGTATTGGTACAGTAAACTCACGTTGATTCCACTGCCAAACTGGTTTTGGTACATGGTCCAAGGGAACGTCTCGCCTACATTGTTTTGGACCTATAAGTAGGTTAAGATGGTACTTAGCGCGTACAAAATTTGCTGAGTACAGACGACAGCAGGTCAACGTATACGAACCTGTCAAATCTTACCAATGGAATATTAATCTTCCACTATTTTGATAAGGTTGAAAATCTATTGCAGAAATTTGACAGATGTGTGGTAACTTAATGTGCTGTCGTCTGTACATAGGAGGACCACTGTGTTATAATGAGTTAGTGACTGTTATTTTTTCCAAGTGACTTGAGAAAATTGTATGCAAACTTTTTATTCGTATTTTGTTTAAAAAATAACGGATTTGAAAAATGATTTCAGTGTTACACAGCCCATTTATCGAAGAAGGCTACTTTTTAACCAAGTGCCCGGAGCAGTTCCCCCTACTATTTTGATATTTATATGATTATGCAAAGAACAATCTCTATGACGGAATTAAAGTAAATATTTGAGTTTGTTTTTGTGTATTTTCAACTTTTTTCGAATGTGATCTTATGTTCTAAGAAATGTTTATCATAAAACTTTCGTCATAAATATTCATGGTGGTCATTATACGTTATAATCTAGTCACGTGTTTTATCAGTTTATATCGAGTTTTACTGACTAGTTAGCTCAAGAAGTCATCGCACGATGACTTCATGTATATCGCTGCTCAATTTAAATTCTAGTTGGGTTAAACCGAAACCAACACAACACAACCAACACGTGAGTTAAAATAAGAACCATCAATATACTCCTAAATAGGTATTATTTAATAATCGGAAGTTTAGTTTGTTTATGATGAGTCACATTTTAGTTAAAAGAACTAGATTTTTACTACAGATTTTTTATAAGATCTCACTTTAATTTTTGTCAGTACCTATATTCCTTGAAATATTCTAAGGTTTAACAAGCAGCAAGCGTTTTGCTGTTGTGGCCATATAATCATACACAGAACTGTGAAAATGTTCAAGAAATATACTTACCACTATTTTGGCAATCTGTTGACAGAACTGTGATTATAAACGACCTGAAAACTCTTAGGTCAAAACAAAGAAGTGTATCTTTTACGTGCTTTCGATCTCCTTGGCAACATAACCCAAGTCAACCGCATCTTTTTTCCAATAGTCAGAACATTAATTCGTATTAAAATCACATAACACAGCATATCAACTAATACAGAACTTGGTAACGTTTTTAAAATATAGTTTTGTATTCGCATCGCGCGCAAGGTCTCACACAGGACAATGCCGAGTATGGCTCAGCTATTAATCTTTGGTGAACTTGATTCTACTGCGTGTTGGTATGAGGTCGTGACTATTATTTGTATTAATTATACTTGTTTATGTACAAAATTATATCGAACGTAAGTATGTATGTATATAGGTTGTTAATTTATTTTGGACGTAGAGAAGAACTCTGCATCGAAAAGCGGCTTGAATATGCAGAATTTGACAATTGATTTATGTTGACAAGTTTACTTAGACAACTTATTTTCAATTCTTATTTTTATTTTTATTTTCAAGGCCCAATATTACCATAATTCCTTCAACTGTTGATGTTTGGTGTAATATTCTAAGATAAATAACTGATTCGATAATTAAAGTTTTATTAACTTTATATTTCTGTCAATTTAGTTTCAATACCATTTTAATTTGAAGGCCTAATATTACCATAATTCCTTCAACTATTGATATTTGGTGTAATATTCTGAGATAAATAATTTATTCTATAGTTACAAGTTTAATTAATGTTATTGCAAAAACAAAGGAATTATGAATGCATTAGGTATCTATTGTGCACTGGCAGAAATAGGACGTGCATGCGTGATAAGAATAAATAATTCAAATTAAGTAGATACTTAAATTAATAGGTACTTAAGTACTTACCTAGTGTTCTACATGAATGTGCAATAAAAATATAATTAAGTTATTAAAATCAGTAAATGGCAAGGATTCAGAAGGCCATTGTTTCTAATAAAAAAAAGCTAACCAAACCTTCAATTAAGTCTTAAATTAATCTTTAAGATGCTTCGCAACCCAAAGATTTTTCCGACCTGAAAAATAAAAAATTGTAAAATGTCAAAGACTACAAACATTTTTATGCTTTTTAAAAATTACGATTGGGGTAACTTGCATTTTATTTAATTATCATTATCATGGATTTATATCAAACATAGCCTACAATCTTTGTTCCACTTAAGTAATATCAATGCATTTTCCATAATAAGAAACAATGGCATATGACGTCAGATTATACTGCGAAGAAACTGATTCTCTCAGAACAATCGATGGAACAATATTAGTTTGTAGTACACACGCAAACGTGGATTGTATCCAACTGTTCAGCATAAATAGCAATACAATAGGTCAGGATGTTTATATGTAGGTACCAGGTATTTAATATGTAGGTACAAACCTGTGAGAAATCATACAAGTTTATGGATAATGGAAGGAAAAGTTTCCTGTTGAAATGACTCGAGCGATTAACTAAGTAATTTTGCATTAAGCAGAAGTTATTTTTGAATTATATTAATATTACTTTGTCTTTAGAATAAAAACTTAAATAAAACTAATAATTAGGTACGTTCCAGCCGACGCCTCTATCCCTGTGACCAATGATTCATAATTATATGATTTTCTTTTGTCCACAGAAAAATGCCTGAAGTAGACACCAATAACGAGCTGGCCACGTTGAAAGATTGGCTGTGCAAACAACCTCATTTGCCGCATGAAGTCGGTAAGAGATTTTTATGCACTTACCCCTTACCCATACCATGGTTTTGCCTATTCCGCACCCTACTATACCATCCCCTTCATCCCGTTCCATTTATCCATTGTTCCATTTGGTCAGATCTATGTAATTGGAAATGGAAATATTCTCTTAGTGATAAACTTCTTTAATATTTTAATATGGTTTTCCCGTCAATGGGACTCGCTACTTATTCGTGTTTATTCGAGAGTAGCAACCTTATAACTTTACCATTAAGGTGCTGTATGGTCACGTTTCCATTGTCAAGTACAAAAGACTGCGCAACATATTACAGAAGATAACAATTTTATGCAAATACCTATTGCATCAATATAAAATGTCTCTTAAAAACCGGCCAAGTGCGAGTTGGACTCGCGCATGAAGGTTTCCCTACCATTATATATGAAAAATGAACGTATCTATTACCTACAACTAGCCAAAATACAAACATTTTTCGGACCGCAAAAAATAACTTTGTTTTTCATACAAATGTATGAATGACAAACTTATAATTTGCGGTTTCACACGTTTATTGTAATTTTTAGTATTTGTTGTTTTAACGGCTACGGAAATACATCATTTGTGAAAATTTCAGCTTTCTAGCTATCACGGTTAACGAGATACAGCGTGGAGGGAGACAGACAGACAACGAAGTCTTAGTAATAGGGTCCCGTTTTACCCTTTGGGTACGGAACCCCAAAAACTAACGAGACCTTTCACTGTTGCGATACCGACCTTCACATATCATACAAAAATAAACATTTCTGAAGAATCTAAAGCATAGGTTGTTACATTCTAATAACAGAATAAAAGAAAATAAATCAATGTTTTGCCGAACACGAGTTGCGAGAATATTGCAAAATTTTAAACCAGTCCCTCAGTTAACTCTTTATAGATTCAAAGTTACGACATATTAGGTAGCCCTGTTACTTAGCTATAAATTGGCTATCGGGCCAATGTAATATATCCGTCCTAATATTAGGATGAATGACCGCTTAATTCTAAGCTCTACCACAAAAACTGTTGAACGGTTTTGGGAGAAACTTGGCTCGCAAAATTAAAGACCTACATAATAAAGTTTTGATTTTATACATAGGTTCTTTTTTATATTATGGGGCAGATTCAAACACAAGGAAAATTTAGTCACTACCTATAAACAAACTTAAACACATTTTCAAAGAACGAAGTATATTTTTCTTAAACACCCATTAAAATGGTGTAACGGTTTCGTCATGGTTCCATAAATGGTACCTCTCTCTACATATTTATGTAGATAAGATACTTAAAAACTAACTTTTTTGGTTTATGGAATTCCCAAAACGTGTGTTGTTGCTGTGTCTGAAGACCAAGTTTTTTATATTTAGCAATTTCTCTATGATCAATCTTGAATGTTTATATTTATAGTCAGTTAATCATCACTTGCGTGTACAACGTTTCCGAGTGTTATTAAGTTGGACCGAGAACTCAAAAAATATAGACTTTGAACTTTGAACTAACTTCAACTTTTTCTTAAATCAAACTTAACCTCAAACGTAACAACATATATTCAATTCATTTGTGTAGATTAGATTTGAGTAGATTTTTTTTAAATATTGCATTCTTGTTATTGTTAAATATTCAAAAGTTAACATTTTGCTTATAATAATTTGCAGGTGATAATATTTCAAGCTCAAAAACCTTTCACGTTGTCTTGAGCATGGTATTACCTTATCTAGAGGGTAATACACGTGTTTGAAAGTATAGGTGCGACTTACGACACGTGAATAACGGTCAACAAACTTAGTTAAATACATAACATTGAAGAACTTGGAGAAACCCATATTAATGATGGATAAGGGATATTTAGCATAAACACATAATTAAGACCTCTTGGACAAAACAACAAATAAAAATAGAACTTAGATGTTTGAAATATTTTCAGTTAACCCTGGTGATGAACGCTCATTAATATTTATTTTCTTCTGTAAAGACGTTTAAACAAATAAACTTTGTGTTATAACACCTCGAATTTAACAGTATAATTCATTTAGAAATGGTAATTATCCTTTAATATTTTATAATTTCTTAATATCCCATCACGAATATTTGGTGGCATATACAATTGATTTGAATGTCGGATGATTGCTAGAACTGCCTAAATAATGTTAGTTATGGAAGAGTTAGCCAATGAATAAAAAATATACTCTTATGCTTAATTACCATAAGCAATGGAGTAATTATTTATTATTTTAATGTTGACATACTCTCGGCTGTCATTGCATTTATAATTTTGCAACAATAAAAGTAAAAGTCGCTTCGAATTCAATAGGACAGTGTCGTCGACCTCTGCATAAATAATGCCAGCCAAATTTTGTATGAGGCAACACCAATGTTGCATGTATGTAACGTCGAGTGACATATGACGTCACCATCCATGTTATTAAATTAGTAGTCAACGCAGGTCAACTATTGTTTCTAAGCTTACCTTGTGTAGTTATGTTTTAAAGTTATTCTTATTAAAGTAAGGCAGGCGGTTACTTTGTGTAGATACATTCTTAGAGCGATGTTTAAAGGCTCCAATTACGAAATGAACTTTTGAACATACGCTCAACGTTCGCCATTGGAGATTACAACGCCAATTATAGCGTTTAAAATGCTCTTGACCGGTTTGAGTTAGTCAATCTTCACATTGCATTAATCGCTTCATAAACTATTGAAAATATGAATATGCTGATTGATTGATTTATAAATGATGAAAACTTTTTTGTTTCAAAACTTTTAATATTATTTTAGGTGATCCTGTTTAGGATACGTTTTCTATACTAATATTATAAAGCTGAAGAGTTTGTTTGAACGCGCTAATCTCAGGAACTACTTGTACAATTTGAAAAAATCTTTCAGTGTTAGATAGCCCATTTACCGGGGAAGGCTGTAGGCTACTTTTTATACGGGTGCCCCGAGTAGTTCCCACGGGACGCGCGTGAAACTGACAGAAGCTAATGTAAAATAATTTTCGGAACATACTTATCTGCGTTTCCTGATGTAGGTATATGTAAGCATCAGAATGCTTAGAATAAAATATAGCAACAAGCTTCGAAAGTCTATAAAAAATAACCACCCAAGAAGCAAAATTGCTCCATGAAGNTTTCAACTTTTTTCGAATGTGATCTTATGTTCTAAGAAATGTTTATCATAAAACTTTCGTCATAAATATTCATGGTGGTCATTATACGTTATAATCTAGTCACGTGTTTTATCAGTTTATATCGAGTTTTACTGACTAGTTAGCTCAAGAAGTCATCGCACGATGACTTCATGTATATCGCTGCTCAATTTAAATTCTAGTTGGGTTAAACCGAAACCAACACAACACAACCAACACGTGAGTTAAAATAAGAACCATCAATATACTCCTAAATAGGTATTATTTAATAATCGGAAGTTTAGTTTGTTTATGATGAGTCACATTTTAGTTAAAAGAACTAGATTTTTACTACAGATTTTTTATAAGATCTCACTTTAATTTTTGTCAGTACCTATATTCCTTGAAATATTCTAAGGTTTAACAAGCAGCAAGCGTTTTGCTGTTGTGGCCATATAATCATACACAGAACTGTGAAAATGTTCAAGAAATATACTTACCACTATTTTGGCAATCTGTTGACAGAACTGTGATTATAAACGACCTGAAAACTCTTAGGTCAAAACAAAGAAGTGTATCTTTTACGTGCTTTCGATCTCCTTGGCAACATAACCCAAGTCAACCGCATCTTTTTTCCAATAGTCAGAACATTAATTCGTATTAAAATCACATAACACAGCATATCAACTAATACAGAACTTGGTAACGTTTTTAAAATATAGTTTTGTATTCGCATCGCGCGCAAGGTCTCACACAGGACAATGCCGAGTATGGCTCAGCTATTAATCTTTGGTGAACTTGATTCTACTGCGTGTTGGTATGAGGTCGTGACTATTATTTGTATTAATTATACTTGTTTATGTACAAAATTATATCGAACGTAAGTATGTATGTATATAGGTTGTTAATTTATTTTGGACGTAGAGAAGAACTCTGCATCGAAAAGCGGCTTGAATATGCAGAATTTGACAATTGATTTATGTTGACAAGTTTACTTAGACAACTTATTTTCAATTCTTATTTTTATTTTTATTTTCAAGGCCCAATATTACCATAATTCCTTCAACTGTTGATGTTTGGTGTAATATTCTAAGATAAATAACTGATTCGATAATTAAAGTTTTATTAACTTTATATTTCTGTCAATTTAGTTTCAATACCATTTTAATTTGAAGGCCTAATATTACCATAATTCCTTCAACTATTGATATTTGGTGTAATATTCTGAGATAAATAATTTATTCTATAGTTACAAGTTTAATTAATGTTATTGCAAAAACAAAGGAATTATGAATGCATTAGGTATCTATTGTGCACTGGCAGAAATAGGACGTGCATGCGTGATAAGAATAAATAATTCAAATTAAGTAGATACTTAAATTAATAGGTACTTAAGTACTTACCTAGTGTTCTACATGAATGTGCAATAAAAATATAATTAAGTTATTAAAATCAGTAAATGGCAAGGATTCAGAAGGCCATTGTTTCTAATAAAAAAAAGCTAACCAAACCTTCAATTAAGTCTTAAATTAATCTTTAAGATGCTTCGCAACCCAAAGATTTTTCCGACCTGAAAAATAAAAAATTGTAAAATGTCAAAGACTACAAACATTTTTATGCTTTTTAAAAATTACGATTGGGGTAACTTGCATTTTATTTAATTATCATTATCATGGATTTATATCAAACATAGCCTACAATCTTTGTTCCACTTAAGTAATATCAATGCATTTTCCATAATAAGAAACAATGGCATATGACGTCAGATTATACTGCGAAGAAACTGATTCTCTCAGAACAATCGATGGAACAATATTAGTTTGTAGTACACACGCAAACGTGGATTGTATCCAACTGTTCAGCATAAATAGCAATACAATAGGTCAGGATGTTTATATGTAGGTACCAGGTATTTAATATGTAGGTACAAACCTGTGAGAAATCATACAAGTTTATGGATAATGGAAGGAAAAGTTTCCTGTTGAAATGACTCGAGCGATTAACTAAGTAATTTTGCATTAAGCAGAAGTTATTTTTGAATTATATTAATATTACTTTGTCTTTAGAATAAAAACTTAAATAAAACTAATAATTAGGTACGTTCCAGCCGACGCCTCTATCCCTGTGACCAATGATTCATAATTATATGATTTTCTTTTGTCCACAGAAAAATGCCTGAAGTAGACACCAATAACGAGCTGGCCACGTTGAAAGATTGGCTGTGCAAACAACCTCATTTGCCGCATGAAGTCGGTAAGAGATTTTTATGCACTTACCCCTTACCCATACCATGGTTTTGCCTATTCCGCACCCTACTATACCATCCCCTTCATCCCGTTCCATTTATCCATTGTTCCATTTGGTCAGATCTATGTAATTGGAAATGGAAATATTCTCTTAGTGATAAACTTCTTTAATATTTTAATATGGTTTTCCCGTCAATGGGACTCGCTACTTATTCGTGTTTATTCGAGAGTAGCAACCTTATAACTTTACCATTAAGGTGCTGTATGGTCACGTTTCCATTGTCAAGTACAAAAGACTGCGCAACATATTACAGAAGATAACAATTTTATGCAAATACCTATTGCATCAATATAAAATGTCTCTTAAAAACCGGCCAAGTGCGAGTTGGACTCGCGCATGAAGGTTTCCCTACCATTATATATGAAAAATGAACGTATCTATTACCTACAACTAGCCAAAATACAAACATTTTTCGGACCGCAAAAAATAACTTTGTTTTTCATACAAATGTATGAATGACAAACTTATAATTTGCGGTTTCACACGTTTATTGTAATTTTTAGTATTTGTTGTTTTAACGGCTACGGAAATACATCATTTGTGAAAATTTCAGCTTTCTAGCTATCACGGTTAACGAGATACAGCGTACAGACAGACAGACAGACAACGAAGTCTTAGTAATAGGGTCCCGTTTTACCCTTTGGGTACGGAACCCCAAAAACTAACGAGACCTTTCACTGTTGCGATACCGACCTTCACATATCATACAAAAATAAACATTTCTGAAGAATCTAAAGCATAGGTTGTTACATTCTAATAACAGAATAAAAGAAAATAAATCAATGTTTTGCCGAACACGAGTTGCGAGAATATTGCAAAATTTTAAACCAGTCCCTCAGTTAACTCTTTATAGATTCAAAGTTACGACATATTAGGTAGCCCTGTTACTTAGCTATAAATTGGCTATCGGGCCAATGTAATATATCCGTCCTAATATTAGGATGAATGACCGCTTAATTCTAAGCTCTACCACAAAAACTGTTGAACGGTTTTGGGAGAAACTTGGCTCGCAAAATTAAAGACCTACATAATAAAGTTTTGATTTTATACATAGGTTCTTTTTTATATTATGGGGCAGATTCAAACACAAGGAAAATTTAGTCACTACCTATAAACAAACTTAAACACATTTTCAAAGAACGAAGTATATTTTTCTTAAACACCCATTAAAATGGTGTAACGGTTTCGTCATGGTTCCATAAATGGTACCTCTCTCTACATATTTATGTAGATAAGATACTTAAAAACTAACTTTTTTGGTTTATGGAATTCCCAAAACGTGTGTTGTTGCTGTGTCTGAAGACCAAGTTTTTTATATTTAGCAATTTCTCTATGATCAATCTTGAATGTTTATATTTATAGTCAGTTAATCATCACTTGCGTGTACAACGTTTCCGAGTGTTATTAAGTTGGACCGAGAACTCAAAAAATATAGACTTTGAACTTTGAACTAACTTCAACTTTTTCTTAAATCAAACTTAACCTCAAACGTAACAACATATATTCAATTCATTTGTGTAGATTAGATTTGAGTAGATTTTTTTTAAATATTGCATTCTTGTTATTGTTAAATATTCAAAAGTTAACATTTTGCTTATAATAATTTGCAGGTGATAATATTTCAAGCTCAAAAACCTTTCACGTTGTCTTGAGCATGGTATTACCTTATCTAGAGGGTAATACACGTGTTTGAAAGTATAGGTGCGACTTACGACACGTGAATAACGGTCAACAAACTTAGTTAAATACATAACATTGAAGAACTTGGAGAAACCCATATTAATGATGGATAAGGGATATTTAGCATAAACACATAATTAAGACCTCTTGGACAAAACAACAAATAAAAATAGAACTTAGATGTTTGAAATATTTTCAGTTAACCCTGGTGATGAACGCTCATTAATATTTATTTTCTTCTGTAAAGACGTTTAAACAAATAAACTTTGTGTTATAACACCTCGAATTTAACAGTATAATTCATTTAGAAATGGTAATTATCCTTTAATATTTTATAATTTCTTAATATCCCATCACGAATATTTGGTGGCATATACAATTGATTTGAATGTCGGATGATTGCTAGAACTGCCTAAATAATGTTAGTTATGGAAGAGTTAGCCAATGAATAAAAAATATACTCTTATGCTTAATTACCATAAGCAATGGAGTAATTATTTATTATTTTAATGTTGACATACTCTCGGCTGTCATTGCATTTATAATTTTGCAACAATAAAAGTAAAAGTCGCTTCGAATTCAATAGGACAGTGTCGTCGACCTCTGCATAAATAATGCCAGCCAAATTTTGTATGAGGCAACACCAATGTTGCATGTATGTAACGTCGAGTGACATATGACGTCACCATCCATGTTATTAAATTAGTAGTCAACGCAGGTCAACTATTGTTTCTAAGCTTACCTTGTGTAGTTATGTTTTAAAGTTATTCTTATTAAAGTAAGGCAGGCGGTTACTTTGTGTAGATACATTCTTAGAGCGATGTTTAAAGGCTCCAATTACGAAATGAACTTTTGAACATACGCTCAACGTTCGCCATTGGAGATTACAACGCCAATTATAGCGTTTAAAATGCTCTTGACCGGTTTGAGTTAGTCAATCTTCACATTGCATTAATCGCTTCATAAACTATTGAAAATATGAATATGCTGATTGATTGATTTATAAATGATGAAAACTTTTTTGTTTCAAAACTTTTAATATTATTTTAGGTGATCCTGTTTAGGATACGTTTTCTATACTAATATTATAAAGCTGAAGAGTTTGTTTGAACGCGCTAATCTCAGGAACTACTTGTACAATTTGAAAAAATCTTTCAGTGTTAGATAGCCCATTTACCGGGGAAGGCTGTAGGCTACTTTTTATACGGGTGCCCCGAGTAGTTCCCACGGGACGCGCGTGAAACTGACAGAAGCTAATGTAAAATAATTTTCGGAACATACTTATCTGCGTTTCCTGATGTAGGTATATGTAAGCATCAGAATGCTTAGAATAAAATATAGCAACAAGCTTCGAAAGTCTATAAAAAATAACCACCCAAGAAGCAAAATTGCTCCATGAAGAACTTACGGCCGTTCCCAATAACCTATCTATCTCTGGATTTGCTTACTAGAGATAGAATTTTGACACTAGCCCCATACAAGTAATGTCAAATTCCTATCTCTAGTAAGCAAATCCAGAGATAGATAGAATATTGAGTTCCGCAGTAAGTAGGTATTCCTTGCTCGTCATACTTTACTGTTACGTAGTACATTCTGCTTCCTACGAGATTTCTCTCGAACATCATTCCAATTTTACTATCTCACGCACTTACTTCTCTAAGTTACTATAGTAGACCAAATCTAATATTATGTGCAGTTCACGCTTTCTCCCTTGACGGATAAGTAGAACTTAGAACGGTATTCACAGCACACGTCAACCTTACAAATAGGAAATGAAAAATTGATGTGTAAAGCGTATTTTTATTTCTTTAATTCTTAGTTAAATTAAAAACCTACTTTGTCGGTTTAACGAAAGTGCAAATCTGCAAGCTTTCTTTTGGGAAGTTTTTATTATTTATCTATAACTAGCTGATCCGGTGAACTTCGTAACACATTTTTTTTAAATTTTTCCTTAATTTCTCAACGTTTAAACCTTCCCTGGACTTCAACAATTAATTCAAATCCAAAATTAGCCAAATCGGTTCAGCAGTTCTCGAGTTTTAGCAGGACTAACGAACAGCAATTGATTTTTATAGATAGATAGATAGAAGATTGTTACAATTGCTCGGTAAGTAGTCCTATATCTGAACGAATGCGGTTTCTATCCAGAATGGCCTTTAGAGTGAACAATATGCATGGATTTATAAGGACTATGAGCTTGTTCAATGTTCTTACAATCGTCATGTTTAGGATAGACTAATTTCTGCCTGCGGCTTCACCCGCGTAAAACTTAAAATCCCGTTTTTCCCGTTCCTGTGGGGATTTCGGTAAATCCTTTCTTATGTCGCGTGAGAGTCTTAAGATAAACTTTGTGCAAAATTTCAGCTTTTTGGGTTCACGGGTTTGGGCCATGCATTGATGTGTCAGTGAATGAGTCAGGAATTTGATTTTTTTATAAGTATCAAAATAATAATAATAGTGCCCACTTTCGACGTCAGAAATAACAGAAATTACATAGGTTCAAGGTTCAGGTTTTGGGGACCTAGCATGTCTTTTTGCAAAATTGCCGTTGCAATAATATTGCGTCGCGGTGTGGTTTTCATATGAGACAATTTTGCGTGACACTTTTTTGTATGTTGCGATCTCACGTAAACCTACCGGAGTATCTCCGCTATGTCAATAAATCTACAAACATTGTGTTCATACAAAATTCACACATTTGAGTCGTGTTCTTTCAACTTCGTTGGTACATATTGATATTTATATTTGTGCCTATAACAGTAGCTGTTTTATTACCGTATCAGTATGACGAAGTATGTTTAGAGGCAATTAGCACCTCCATTCGAAAATAAGTACTATCTTGAAACTAGGTTAAGGTATTCATCAAAACAAAACATTAAAATTATGGACGCTTAATTTAATTTGTGTTTGTGTCTAATCTTCGCATGACCTGATGAAAATATTCCACCACCCAAAGTTATCAGTTCAATAACTTAAGAGACCTAAAAATAGCACACCATCGGACATTTCCATTCATTTTAACATAATTACCATCCTCAAAAAACTTTGTCTCAGGTAGTTAGGGTAAACCCAGACCAGGCTGAACATTGAACTTTGAACATAAAAGCAAAAATATAGTATTTTTTACTCCTCAATATTTTCCTGTGCACTTTGATGACTTTTTTATATTATTCTGTTCATGGGAAGCTACATGATGTCTGGCTATTTAAGGATAACACCGTAAGCAAAACTAAACGTCCAATATTTTATATTTCCAGATGACATTCTCCTTCTTCGTTTCCTGACCAGCTGTCGCCACAGCCTAGAGCGTGCCAAGAGGACCATTGACTTGTTCTTCACCATCCGCGCCAATGGACCCGAGTTGTTCTGCAAACGGGACCCTTGGTCTCCGGAGATCAGAAGAGTCTTTGAAATCACGTAAGTATAATATTTTATATATTTACGCAACTATTAGAACTATATTCTTAAATTTTGAATTAATTGTGTACTTTGGAAACTTGTTGAATTGAATGTAAGGTGATGGCCATTTAAGCTTTTTTAAGTTTTACTGATGACGCAAATATTGACGCACAACCGTAATTGGTGGCTTACAATTAATTTATTTGATTTATCATGTAGGTACCTTCTTGTACTGTTTTTTATTTATGATGTAGTCCGAAAGGTCGATTGTGTCTTTTTGCCCCACGCCAACTTGTCCGTCCAAGTGTTATTTGGATCACGTTCTACTTTAAATAATATGAACTTTGCAAAAAGCTTTTTGCTAATACCACTCGACTTGACTTAGGTACATGGTTATACATGACATTTATTCATTTCTAAGCTAGGTAATGAAATAAAGCTTTTTATTTTTATTTATTATTTTTTTTTCATACGAACTATTTACATGAAAGAATATTCTCTAATTACAGGGATATGCTTCCCCTCCCACACAAGACAAAAGAAAACTATAAAGTCTTCATCTATCGTCTGAATAACCCTGATCTAGACCTGTTCAACTTCGTGGATGCAGTCAAGACCTTCTTCATGTTGGCTGACACCAGGCTCACCGAGGACCATGAGATTCCTGCTGGAGAAATTCCCATTTTTGATGCAGCTAACGTGTCTATTAAGTTTATTGGAAAAGTCAACCTGTCTGCTCTTAGAAAATACATGATGTACACACAGGTAAATCGAATATTCGGATACGCCGTTTTCTTTGATTTAATTTTTTCCGTACTGTTGCCAGATTTATTTATTTTCGCAATTTGAATTTGAGCATTTTTTGAGCTTTAATAATTGAATAATAATAAATCATTCTTGCGAAAGCTTTCGGTTGCAATAACAAGCAACTTAACTTTATGGTTAGTCTTCAAGGTTGACTTTCGAAATTATTTACGATAATCTTTCTGCTCAAGAATAATTGCCACCTTGCTCTTGGTATGTAAATAAGAGTTCTTTTTACGCTTATTTTGAAATGTACAGACGACAGCAGGTCGACTTACCAGAATCTGTTAAATTTTACCAATGGAACATTAACTTTTCACTATTGTGATAAGGTTGAAAATCTATTGTAATTTGACTGATTGAGGTAGGTTGATGTGCTGCCATCTGTACCTATACCTTTCCATAATTAGAAAGAAGGAAAGAAAAATGATTTTATTTTTTTATTATAAGTGATACCCTTTTCGTGTCATTGCAAACAGAGCAGGAAGTCACCATACAATAAATATATACAATTTTAAACTGATCAATGATAATGATGGTATTCAGGCAGTAAATAAACAGCTTCCTGACAAAATCTCAAGGCCATCAAAATATTGTAATAAATTAAAATAAATATACATAGTACCTAAGCAAGCCAATTAAACTGGTTTTACCGTCATTTGAGATTTAGAAGACACATTATCTACAATCTTTGTACAAAATCATAAGCGGTAATTAACATGACTACAAACGGTTAATTACGTCGTAATAACCCACTAATTGTACGTTACAATTTTGAACTTTATAATGTGACCCGCAATGTAACGCAATGTTGTTACATACAATGTAGATATTTACTTAATACTAGCTTCTGCCAGCGACTTGGTTCGCAGATCATGTCGCTTATGCCAGTGACAGCGGGTCGTCATAATCAAAGATCTTTCCCTTCGCTGCTCAGCTCCTATTGATTGTAGCGTGATGAAAAGTATACTACTTATAACCATCTCAGGAGTATGAATAACGTTAAAATCCGTCCAGTAGTTTTTGTTTCTATAACGGTTATACAGACAGACAGACGGACAGACAGACAGACAAGAATTTTACTGATTGCATTTTTGGCATCAGTATCGATCACTAATCACCCCCTGACAATTATTTTGGAAATATATTTCGTGTACAGAATTGACCTCTCTACAGATTTATTATAAGTAAGTATAGATAATCATTTCGCATTTAGATGTTACAAGGAATATTAAAAATTTACAGCGTTATTATACAAAAATAAACAGATATTTGACACGTGTTTGTTTGACAAGTTGTATGTTTTCTCTAGGGCCAGTTTCAGAGGTTCTAGATAAAATTATAGATACAGATAATAAAATAGAAAAGTAGTTCAAAATTAAAAATCTGGAACATTATCAGGAACCTGTGGAATTGGCCCTTAGACTTGTGTCTAACGTTTTTAGTAATATAACAGAAAATATTTAACCTTTTGTAAAATTCTGTTTACAGGAGGCGATGCCAATCCGGCTGAAGCAAGTGCACGTGATCAACGCACCGTCATACATCGGCAAGATCTTCGCTTTATGCAAGCCGTTTTTGAAGACTGAAGTTTCTAAACTGGTATGTAAAAAAGAAATATCCCTACGCCCATCAGAAAAAATATCTAGGTATATTTCTTTGCATTAGCATGAAAAAGTTAGCATCAATCAATTATGTACCAATTTCCCGTGCAACGCAAGCAACGTAAATGTCGGTCCTGAGCCTGATCTCCCTCCGGTCGTGTCGAATTGCCAGATAGAGAGTGCACCTGTGTCTGCGCAAATGCTTGTGCACTATAATGTGTCTTCGCAGCTGGCTGATCTCCTTATAACCTGAGAGCTAGTGAACCCTCCGACTAACGGTCGGCCTGTAAGGCTAGAAATTTGTAAAGTGATGAGTCATAGTACACCAAGGCCAACAGCAAAGACCTGGCAGGCCTCAGCCCTGCACATCATCATGCATTTTATTTTTCAAAATGTAAAATTATTACGAAAAAAAAACTTCCTTCTGTAAGCTTCAAAATTTAATAGAATATAGTTTATTTATTGGTAATCATGGAAAAAAATTGCCAGGCGATTTGAGTAAGCAGAAGTATCTGCCAGGCGACTCGAAAGGTGCATAGAAATAGCTAGACATGAAATAATTGTTACTAGTAGCGCCATCTATTATTATATGAGCACAGCCACCTTGGCCAAAATCGGCCTACGACGCCATTATGTACCAATTATTCTGTACCTAAATAAATTTGTGTGAATTGCCATTATGTATCAGGCAAATACAAGATAAAATAATAAAAAATGCCATCAATCAAAGGCTTTTTTATAATTCTCTTAACTTTTAAATGTTATTGCTATTCGTAAGTTTCATGGAAGATTAAATACATGATCGATGGAATGAATGGATTTAAAACTGCCGAATTAATTTGATGTTTATATAATGCCAATAACTTTTCAGATAAAATTCCACGAGCCCAACACTGACACTTTGTACAAGGACATACCACAAGAGATCCTACCAACAGAGTTCGGAGGAAAAGGTGGTTCTATTGAATCGATTAAACGGGAGTGGATTAAGAAGATGGAAGCTAAAAGGTGAGCACCCAATTTTAATTAATTTGCTACTAAATTACTTACTGCGGGTTTCTAAACCCTTTCGGTAGTTTTGAGTTTAGCGACTAAAATCTGACATAATTTACATAAATGGAGCGAATGTCAAAATAAAAATTATTTTATCGAAAATCAGCGGATAGATAGTGGTTGGTCTGTAGATGAATGACAATGAAGTTGTGCAATAAAGTCAGGAGTTCCCCTGTACTTGAGAAAGTTCTGGGCCCAGACGTGTCCAGACGTGACAGTACCTTCCAAAACATTAGAATTATTATATTATCAAAAACACATGTGCTTATGTACTTATCTGTTTCTAAATAAGAAATATTTCTTTCAGGGATTGGTTCTTAACCAATGACAAGCGGTGGGCAGTGGACGAATCTCTAAGACCTTCAGGCAACCACGACGACAGGGTGAATTCTGTGAAGGAACTACCCGGTTCTTTTCGATCATTAGCCTTAGATTGATTAGGTACTTGTTGATAAAGCCTATAATAGTGTTATTTTGATGAAGTACAAACAACAGCAGGTCAACGTATACGAATCTGTAAAATTTTACCAATCGAACATTAACCTACCTCCATTGTGATAAGGTTGAAAATCGATTGCAGAAATTTGTCAGATTGTAGTAACTTGATGTGCTGTTGTCTGTACTTCTGTGGGATATTAATTAAATATTTCATACCATTAAAGTTTTTTTTACTAAAAAGTCAAACAGAATTTGGAACTTAACTTAAAAATAATGTGTGTATGAGATTTTTTTTAAACACATCAAAAGTCTGTTTGACTTTTTTGTGTCAGTGTTTTTAAAAATATTTTTATTTTAATAAATATTCTGTTTTCTATAATTTTATAATTTGGTTTTAAAGTTAAGATGTTGTGGTGTGGCTCAAATAGGTATTTGAATTATTTTAGTTATTATGTTTTAGGATTAAGAAAGACAAAAGTTCAAATGGAAAATAATTTATGTATTTTGGTTCTGCAACATCTTTACATTATTCTTATTTCAAATAAAGTGAGATCTAGTGTTACCAGTATGATTTATTTTTGATAAAATTATATGTACCTAAGTAGTTAGTTTATAAGGGCTTAATGCCTTTAATATTTTGTGAAACCTTTTATTTTTAACTGGCAATCTTTCAGAAGCCCTATTTTCTTATGTAAGAGTAGGAACTTACGAAACGGTATTTTACCAATAATTTTGTGATAAATATTAGTGACTACTTTTAATGTAAGTGACAATTTTATAAATATTTTGAAATAAAAAGCATTCTCAGTTAGTTCTTATTTTTTTATTTTCCTTTTACAAATAATTTACTTTTCTAATTAATTATATAAATAATGTCGCGTAATTACACAATTTCGATTTGTAAATTTAAAATAATGCATGCATAATTCTTTATATTATCTATAGCTATATTTCTAACTCCCACGCATACATATATGTCTATGATCATTTTGCGTGTTCACTTAAAATTAACTCTGATCTAAATCTAAGAACTTATACAACCGTAAAAAATCAAATCATAAAACGTAGTAATAGTTTTAATTAATTTAATTAATTAATTGCATTTAAAACAGTTTACAGATAAAGTAACATCACAGACCTTCAAAACTTGTAGATACCAACGAGTCTGTGCAGTAGACCGCCGCACTATGGGACCAAACAGTGTTTTCCATCTCAAAAATGGTTGTGACGAAAGGCGTAAATTCATTGATTCCTTTATGGTTTTATACTCTCAAAGAATGGAACTTACGAATTAATTACAAAAAATATTGAATAACTTGTTTTTATATTTATAAAATTAACCTCAAACATTGGTCATAAATATTTTCATGGCAATTAAATTACTGTTAAGGAAATTCAATACAAAATTATTCGGAAGTTTTCCAAGGAAGCATGTTAGTGTTATACATCATTAGATAGCTTAGAATGTATACTTTAGAACCACATCGGTTTTTGTAAAAAATATATATTTTTTTGATTTTTTAATATTTTTTTTAGTAAAGTAAAGAAAATTTCGTTTTTGTTGAATTCAATTGGAGTTTTCCTTGTTGCCGAAAGCTGCCGATGTCAAGTAAATGACTCTATTAGAAACCTTATCTATTCAGAAATAGGTGGGTTAAAAAAAAACTTGCGCCTTTTTTGCGCAAGAGGTTATTTAGAAGCAATAATGTCAATCGGGAGAGAATACAAAGAATCCCTGAAAATTACGATTCATTTGTTTTGTAATGTAATTTTTGATATCTATCTTGTTTTTTTTTATCATTTCTATAATAGAGAAGCATAAATTAACAAATTAATATAGTGTTATTACACTCGGAGGAATCTTCCCATGGTACTTTGTTTGCGGTAAACACCTGCACCTTAACACAACAAGTATGATAAACTATATTGATGCTGAAGTTCTATTTATGTATCGTGGTCATTAATTACAATCAGTACAATTGGGGTGAGAACTTTCATAATCAATTGTCTTGGGTTTTTGCACAAGGCACTAAAATATTAGTTCTATATGTACCCGTGTTTTCAGCATTCTTTTCATCAAAGTATTTACATACTTCTTTATTAAAACAATAAACAGACAAAAACATATAATTATCTCTAACGGTAATACTGTAATACAGAGTATCCTAAAAAATCTAACATCAAGTTTTAACCAGAAATGAACCAAAGCTCAAAGAAAACCAGATAGGTTCGAGAGTCTATACTCAAATTGGTTAAATAGTGAGTTTAAAGTACCATTGAATTCTTCCAGTATTTCAACATCTGTAAATTCTGGCTTGGATTCTTCTGGTGATCGTGGTGGCGACAACTCCAGAAAACAAGAAACTTAAAGAAGACTAGAAAAAATA